>CM034147.1:283383255-283590755 GCA_019776745.2 Taxus chinensis | reverse complement strand
TGGGACCACTTGCCTCCTATGTCATGATCACCTTATCCTTGAAGGTATTCCTAATGCATTGAGTGAACATGTATAAGTTTGCAAAACAATTTTGAAAGGTCTATTATTTCATTTATTAAAGTGCAGTAAAAGACTATTTCTTTGGAAAGCCTAAAAAGGCCAATTTTGGCCATTTTTAGAGCCTGTGTGCATCCTCCGGGAGGGTTATGAAAAGGTATTAAGCATTTAAAGGTGGTATTTGAAAGCATTGAAGGTGTTGGAAGAAATTTAGGAATATTTAGGAATTCAAGGATAGTATGTTCAACAACGAGATTTCTGGTGCAAGGAATGAGAAGTCAAATTGTGAAAATTGACTTATCCAGCTAATTCTGGGAGCTTCATAAGGAGTTAGGAGGAAAAAAAGTAGGAAAAGGAAATATTGAATAATCCTTTACATTTTTGGAGCATCCATTTTTATCCAAGGCCACTGAAGGTGATGCTAGCTATTTAACCGTTTTCTTTAAGTTTTTAGATGAAACAGATAAGGGTGTGGGTCCAGGAGGAATACCTATTGTGATGGTTGGTTTGAAGGTTGTGCATGCGTTCTGACTTCTTGATCCAATGTTGACTGTGAGAGATTCCTTTTGGGTAGGAGGAACTACCTGAAATACACAACAAGACCAAAAAAAGAGGATTAAATAATACATGTCAGTGGGCTACCAAGCGTATGCTCGTTCCAGGAAGTGTGATACTTCATCAATGGCAGTCAACCCATTATTAGATACAATTTAATGTAAGAAGAACGTAAGTAAATACAATCCTACTGTAATTGATATAATTTATGTATCTTATCCAAATACAATAAAGAATTCTAACATAACAGGCTAGGTTATGATTAGATCTGAAGGTGGGGTAGTTGGTCAGGGTTCTGCTACTGGTTAAGGTCAGGTTATGGGTCACTTAGGTTGTTTGGGTGAATAGTCTTAGGTTTGGTTATTGATAGGATGGCCAAAACACAGAGACTAGTATCAGTCAGATATAACTGATGACGATGTAGAGGGAACCGACGATGGTCATGGGTAACTGACGTCGGTACAGTCGGGATGATAGGAATTCAATAAGATTGGATGGTGGAAATTGGTCTAAGGTTAGACAGAAATGAAAAGGAAATGGTGAGGTCTATGGGGATCTTAGGAACACTCATAGATGTATAAAGGTTGTGTATAGATGATCTAATGGTGTGGTTGTGAAGGGTTGAGTTTGCAAGAAAGTGAATGGTGGGGGAATGAAGATGCTAATAGAAAATGATAACAAAGACGACAGAAACCTTTAAAACAGAACTAGGATGAAATGACACAGGTGATAAATGCACTTATTGATTTTTTAGGTCCAATGGATGGGTGGTGGTGATGATTGATCAGTGGGATGGAGTTTGGTGCCGTGGTGGTGCTTCCCAGAATGCCATTGTGAGAGTGATACCACTGGATTTGTCTTGATGCTGGCTATGACTGTTTGGATGTGTGAAAGAGCTATGGTTCTTACTTGCATGCAGATCTCCTTTTGCTCTAAAATTTGAGAATGTGGCCAACCTCCCAAACAAGGTTACCAAAATGGTTAAATGGTAACCGACGATAGTTCCTAGTTAATCGACGTCGGTTTCGGGATGACCGGTGTCGGCTAAGGCGAGATTCCCTAGGTTTACTAAAAATGAAAGATCTTGCAATCATTTGGGCCAGGTTTTTCCATTTATCATGGATCAAAACAATGTTATCTTTTAAAGAGCGGGAAGGTGGTTAGAGGAATAATAGGCATTGATTTTTAGGGTTGAACTAAGTCTTAGTTAGTTATGGTGAGTAGAGAGATACTAAAAATGGGTTTATAATGAGGTGTCTAGGTGAGGTGGAAAATGGTTTAATTAAGATAATTAAGTATTGAATAAAGTGAGGATGAGTATTAATTTAATTAAAGTGATTAAATTAATATTAATGTGTGATGTAAGGGCCATGGTTAAGTAAAAGTATTTAAGTTAGCTGTTTGAAAGGGGACCAAGGGGAGTGTGACCCAATTTTGGTGTCTACATTTTTCTCCTTTTTGAACATTGCGTAGCTTGTATTGGTAAGTGGCACAGACAAAAACAGGAAGTGATTGCCCTATGTATGGGTGAAGGTGATCCCCATCAAACTGGGCACTGATGAAGTGGAAGATGAAATCAGTGAGTGATTTAATAAAGGTGTAGGTAGGGAAGATGATGGGTCGTTGTATTCTCCAATCATTTAACTAACATTATCTCATTTTAGTGTCATTATAAATCAGGGTTGTGTCCAAGGTTGTATGCAATGGAGGTTTATGTAACCAGTTCCTGTTGGTATTTCTATTGGGGGGTGTTGTGTTGGTTACTAATCTACGGAAACCTAAAGTAAATCTATAGAATTCATCTATTGTAATGAAAGGAAGTCTAAAAGGATACACTTCTAATTGAAATTGAAATACCCACACAATACTAAAACAAATGAAACTGCAACTGCATAATTGAAGCTAGAATTTAGTAAAAGTAAGATTACATGTTAGCTAGACTTTGCATAAAAGGAAACACATATTTCAGATAAAAGTGTTGGCAAAGAAAAAAAATGCAGTCAACCAAAGATTGCATGAAATATACTGAAATAAGGATTATAGTAAGACTTATAGGAAAACCACATATGTGAACATAAAACAACCTCCATTCTTCTCGGTTGAGTGGGCCCTTGCTCTCCCTTAGGATAGAGGAATTACCAATAGCTTTAGATCTTTAAAATGATGTGTACTTCTATTAATTCAAATAATTTCCATATCGTATACAACATATGAAGTTGAAAGTTCTGAATCCCACATACGATATATTGCAAAGTATCTCCAAAAAAAATCAATAATCATATTCTTAGGAAGGTGTCTTAATATAGACAAAAACGGTTACAGTATTCGCCATAATAGGCGGAATTAACATCTTCCACTAATCAATATTAACTAAAAATCATAAATTCTTATGGGACAGTTAGGAACAAGTCCCATACTAATAGGTTGACTGGTGGAAAAAGTCTTCTGCTCCCGTATTCCAGCTCCAAACTTGGACTCAACAAGAAATGTCCATTATTTTTCTACACACATCATCACATTTTTCTCACAAAGACATTTAGTAGGAAGTTTATACGGTAATCCATTTTTATGAACAAAAGAAAGGAAAATGCATCAAACTCACTATGATATAACTATACAAAGCATCCCCATGCATTAGCAAATCATATCTAAGTGGCAATTTACTGATCGTAGGAATGATATAAATGAGCCAAATGACTCACTCATCATTTCCCCCTACTTTACCTGTTACATGTCCCAATGTAACCTATCTACACCCTGCTCTGTGACAAATCTGCTGAGCCATGTCATATTCTTCAAACTGATCAACATATTGCTTCTTCATACCTTTACATCATTGAGTATTTGAAGTGACCTCAACCCAAGCTGTAAAGCTCTCATTTGACTGCGCAAAATTGTTTTGCCAAGTGGTAGTAGGACTCAAAAGGAGGGGTGGACGTAATTGAAGTCCTGCCCATTCATCATTGTATTTCTTACTAGTTTTTTCTGATGACTATCTTATAATTGTAATGAGGGCATCAACCCGACGCATATTCCAAGTTCCAACTCAAGTTTTGAGGGGAAATAACCTCCCTGTATTTCGATGGCAAGCTCAAGGTGTCTCATCTCCAATCACAGGCTTTATTAGCCATCCCAAGGTGCTACTGACTGTAGGTTTTGAAATCCTCTACACATTTTAGTAGGATTTTTGAAGTATTCTCTCCAATACCTGCCTGGTAGTAGAGAGATCTGAAATGTTTCTGCAAATCTACATCAGTATGATGTGTAGGACGTATATAGAAACCTATTATTTGAGCCATGTGATTGAAAAAATCCATTTTCTCATCCCATATGATCTGATTTCGTAATAAGGACTGAAAGGATTTTAATTGAAAATCCCCCACAAATAAGTTAAGTAAAAAGTCAAGGACATTAGTAACTAACATATTATGGAGGTAAAACTCACAGAGCAAGTTTTGAATTTCAGATGTACTGGTCTTGTAAATAGATAAGAAACTATTTCCATCAGGAACTTCATAAGGCACCTGACAACACAACTGAAACAACTGCCAAGAATAAAACTACTCCTGAATGAACATGCTGTAAATTGAGGAGGGTTTTCTATAAGATAAAAGCTTAAAATCCAAAGGGTAGACATAGTCCAAAAGAGAGAGCAATTTTTTTTTTTCATCTTGGATAATTTCCATCTCTCCTTTTAACTTCTTATTTTCTTTGTTTAATTCTGCATTCTAAAGAGATATTTGATGGAAAAAATTCAAAATGATAAGACCTTTATCCTTCTGTCACTTTAAGCTACTAACTTCAATTCGTAAAGCAGTTATTTCTCTAATTTTCTCCACTGTGTATTGGGTAAATTCAATTTGTAAAGAAAAGTTGGTTTCCTCCATAACTTTCAATTTGGTCTTAAGGAGTGTAATTTCTTCCAGATAATTGTGAGGATTGGCAGCTTGACATGACCCAAGATGATCAATGTCCATTGCAATAGGCGCCAAAACGGGATTCTGGGTTGTAGGTACTAAAGCAGCTTTTAGAGTTGCGGAGTGAACTTCTAAAGATGTGGGCACGACTCAAGACTGGGGAAGAGGATGAGCGGCAGTGAAGATGGTGTCCGATGATTTGTTAGTGGGGACAACCTCATTTTCTCCCTTATTCTCCATGTCCCACATAAGGATAGAAACATCAATGAATCTTTCCAACCTGGAGCTTCCAATTTTATGCAATACACAAGACCGACGTGGTCAAGGGTACATAGAAGAAGATGGAGCAGAGGTATTCCTTTCCCTCGAACTGAAAGTGGTCAAAGATGGACTTACTTGGGCAACTGATTTGTCCACGTGCGCTGGAGTGCCAAGTTCCTCCTTTTTCTTATGTGCAGGGCGAGAGGCTAGTGCGGGAATGGACCAAGGCGTGGAAGATGGCCCTGATTTTAACTATTTTGGCTTGGAAACTTCCCCCACAATAAGCCTTTTGAGCCTCCGCTTTGGCTGAAAAAATACTTGATGTGAGCACAATAAATGAATTAGCCATGGATGTTTCAACACCACTTTTCCCCCTCCAGACTTGTATTTTTGGCCAACTTTTATAACGGTGTCCACCAAATATTTAGGTAAATTTACCATGAGTGATGGGTTGAGGCATCCATTATTTAAATGAATAAGAATCTTGAGTGCATCACCACCCAACATAGAGGGTTCGCCGTCACATATAAGATACCTATCAACCCATTTGGCTACCTCGCTCCAAATGTCAGGTAGGCTATCCCGCTTAACGCCTTTTTGCACACCTCCTCATGGAACAGAGCGATCAAGTATTTTGAGGGGAGCATTTTTTCATTACATTTAAACCAATATTCGGTAAGCCAGATAGTTCAGAAACTACCTAGCTAGTAATCTCAACTCGTTTTATGCCAACACATGAACATGAAGCCTTAAAATTTTCTAGGAACTCCTCCACGATACCTTCATCAAAACCTTTGAATTTCCGGATGAAGTCAAGCCAACCTGATTCATAAAACACCTGCGAAAGCGCAACATTCCTGAGTAACGGGTCTAGAGAATCGGGCTCAGATTTCTTCTTTTGTCCCCTACTGAAGGCAAATGAATCTTGATAGTAGACAAGAAAGAAAAAGACGTGCTCAAATTCACTATGTGATGGTAGGTAGAATGATATTCTCAATACTCATGAAGCAACAGTAGGAAGTAGTTTTGAATTATTAATTTGAATTGCACCAGAATCCTTGAATGATGTAAAATCAGAGTGAATTTGGCAGCACAAAAAGGTGGGCAATACCAGCCATCCGTGAGAGTTTATGATATGCGAGACAGTGCACATCCCATCATTTGAAACCCAATTGACACCTGTCCTTCTTCATAGAATGTGACGCATATGAGGTATGTGAAAATCATGACTCATTACATCCTTATGTTGTGATACCATAGTGTCGGATTTGGAAAAATATCCACAATAAATATATTGACATTGTATGAGGGATGTAATTATGACAAGAGTGGGCATGGGGAATTGCTTCATAAGGAAATATCCATAGTGATTTAGGATGCACTTACCCATGCCATGTTCAGCGTCCGATATCCGTAGATTCCCACATCCTGCAGTTCGAGATTAAATGTGATTAGAAATTTCAAAATAATGAAGATTTCTGCATTTATTGAAAACAAAAAAATCTAACTTAAGGGAAGAAGATTGAAGCGTGACCATCCTTCTTCATTGAAATTAACAGGAAACAACTACTTTAGGCTCGAGGGACAAATAACTGCCTCAACATGCATATCCTCTCTCTGTATAATGTCCCTGGTGAAAGTTTCCTTGTCAAGAGGTCGTTGGTAAGTCCCGAGTCTATGTCCATTCACAAGAAGAGTTCGGTTGTCACCATCGATTGGTAATAGCCGCACAGAGAAATTATGAAACACTCTATCGATATGATAGGGGCCCAACCAGCGTGTTCATAACTTACCTTTAAAATTTGTATATCTAGAATCAAAGAGTAAGACCCAGTACCCTTCATGAATTGATCTGGATTTGATATGAACATCGTGCTAGGTCTTCCACTGATATTGAAGAATTTTCATCTGTTGTTGTGCCTCCATCCACATTTCATCCAATTCATTTAGCTGCATCACTTGTTCACGTTGTACTTCATCCACATCGATCCCAACTTCTATTTCTATTCTCCATATGCACAATTAAAATTCAACAGGTAATAGTGGCTTCTTCCCAAATACTAACTCATAGGGGGAAAATCTAGTAGTGGTTTTCTAGGTCGTGTTCTAGGCCCTGACTTCTTCAGGAAGTTTTGGTACCCAATTCTTTCTGTCAGCATTGACCACTTTAGTCAAAATATTCTCAAGTTCTTGATTGGTTACTTCCACCTACTCATTAGACAAGGGTTGATAGGGTGACGATTTCTGGTGCTTGATTCAGTAGATTTCCAAAAAATCCTCAATCATGTTTGAAAAAAATTGAGGACCCTGATTAGATACAATGGCCCTGGGTGCACCGAATCATAGCAATATCAGATTGTACAGAAAATCAGCAACAACATCCTCTTTGGCAGATGGCAATTCTTGAACTTTAGCCCATTTAGTGATGTAGTCCATGAATACCAAGAGGTATTCTTTTCTAAAAGATGGGGCATCAAAAGGTCCAACGAAATCAATTCCCCATTTCTAAAATTCCTAACACCAACTGAGAATTAAGAGGCATTTCCATTGAAATTGTGGGCTTCCCCATTCGTTGGCATGCATCACACTACCATACATAATTTTTGACAGCCTGTGGAGGGAAGGCCAATAGTACCCCGCTCCAAGGACTTTGTTAATTGTCCTTTTTACTGAATAATGTCTACCTCTTGGCTTAGCATGACAAGTTTCACAATATGTCATGTACTTCATCTTCTCGAATGCACCTATGAAGAACCATATCAGTTGAACATTTGAATAAAATTCCATTAAACCATTTATATGTTGCACTATTTTGAACCATTTATAGAAATCTTAAATACATATATCTAAAATATGCCAAGGGATATCAACCATGAGACACCTGTCTAACTATGCAAATGTAGTATAAGTATACTGAAAGAGTAATAATTAGAAATAAATATAATATAATATAAGCATATTGTAAAAAATGTATCTATATGAAAATGCATCTATAGATATCAATTTCAAGGTTCGTAGGTGTGAGTTTTTACATACCTCTTTAATCAACAACTTCATAAAAAAATATATTTAAGTGACAATCCAATAGAAGTCAAATTTATGAATGAATTGTCACATGACTGTTAGATGAACTTTAAATTTAATGTCGAGAATAAAAGTGAGCAACACACTCCATTACAGTCTTGTCTGCCATTGTAGAATGGCTCACGACACAATTATTAGGGTTTTGAAAGAGAGTGGTTTATCAAATATTTATGTAGAAATTTTAAAAATTTAGCGAAAATTTTGGAATGCCAAAACTGACAAATATGATCGGAAAATCGAAATTTCCTTGTGTGACAACACTCATAACCGTTACTTTATGGTTCTAGAAGAACATAGTAACAATTCTAACGAAGGTTCTCTACATGTTCCCTTTTTTTAGTCTTGTTTATCTTGTTGTTGAAACCTATTCTACACTATACATTTGCGATAATGCCGAAACGCAACCAAATAATAATAATATAAGATTTTATTTTTACCAAATGAATTGACCGCATTTTATGGATATGCTGCAACAGTGTTTTAATAGCTTAAGATATTCTTTTTAGGGAGCACTTTATTATTCAAAATAATTTAAATATAATCGATTTAGATTACTTTATCTTTATCGGATTAATGAATATATCGATGGCTTTCCCTTTATAAAAATAAAATAGATATGTGAGTGGATATCTCACATTGATAAGGATTGATGAGAAGCTTAGCAACTTTTTATCATATTGACAACTGATGTTTATGCAATTATATGTTATTTTTTATATACAATTATCCATTACTAAGGATTATGATGGATTGATGAGTTGGCTCTTTTTACTAATACCATTAAATAATTACGAAAAATTAATCATGCTATTATATATATAAAGAATAAATATAAAATAAAATGATTTGATCTCAAATTTATATTATTATGGATTTTCTTAATTTTGATAGATTTTATTTGATGTATTTATTGTTCTATAATATATCCTTAAAATTTATATTTTATTAAATGCAACATGATACAAGATTCTCTCAACAAAAAAAAGCGTGCGGTATGAGAGCACGCCCCAAACCCACAAAAAGAAAAGGCCAATACTAGCAAAACAACAAAATAAAACTAGAGAAGTGCCTGAGACACAACAAATACAAAGCTACTCAGGTCTAATGGAGAACAAGAAACATGAGGCTCAAAACACCCCTTCTTCTCCTTTGAACGTGTGACAATGGTCCATGGTGCCTGCTGGGATGCCAGATCAAGCGGAGGATCAAGGCACAAGCTATCCTGAGTGGGGTCAAAATCAAAAGAATTAGATACATGTGTCTGCTTGGCACCACTGCCAGCATTGGAAAACTCGACTGTTATGTCGTCTGGTTGATCTTTGACTTCGGGTTGGTCTTTTACTTCTAGCGTAGAGAATGGTTGCCAACCCTTACACCGTCGAGAAGCCCCTTTATCCTTCTTCTATTTATTCGGATTGGAGGAGAGCAGGCAAGCCTCATGAAGGTGCCCAGTTTAATGGCACAACTGACATCGAAAAGTTGTGTTCTCATAATCAAGAATATCCTTAAAATTTGAAAACAACAAAAAAATAAAATGATTTTATAAGTCTATGTTAATAAATAGTGTGATTATTTTATTTTTTTGTCAAGATTCAAATGGGGTGGGATTATATTAGTAGTTACATTAATTATTACAAAAATATTCGGATGTAGAAGAAAAGAAACATAAACAAATCACATGTTTGTAAGAATGTGAGATATGATTTACTATCCATTATAGAATTATTTGTATAACTATTATTGAGTACAATATTACTTACAAGTCTCACCATTCATTATAAAATAATTGGATAGAAGTTTTACATCATAATCTTTAATAATTTTTATATAAATTACTTTTTATAATTGTTTGAATTTTTAAAACAAAATTTTATAAATATATTTGTAATTGTTTAGATATTTAAAATATGCTTTTATTTCGTCTTTTTTCCTAAATAATGTACTATTTAAATTATTTATCTTACTATTTGAGATATTATTTACCTTCCAACATAAAGTCATTTTATTAAAAAAATCTTTCCATATTACTTTTATCTCTCAAATGAACTAATACAATTTGAAAATAGTTTGCAAGATACACATGAGTAACTTATGTTATTTTGCCCACATCTTAACTCTAGAGGACATCCAATGGAATCACTAAATGTTTTTGAGTTGTTTTCAAGAACATATTTTACAAATTCGCCCTTCAGTTTCATCCTCATCTCGACCGAGCCAGAGTCCTCCTCCACCGAGGAAGGCTGTGGCAAGATTTCCGCATTGGTCCTCTGCTCTGCATGGATTCTAGACGTTTTCTAGCTCTCCGCTCCCTGGTTGGGGAATTATGGCGCCTCTACAAATGAAAATGCTCGATCAAGATAGTTGGCAGATTGATCCTCCTTTGGCTGAGCCGTCGAGTGGAGCTGTCATCCCTCCTCAGGATGATCCTCCTCCTCCTCCTCTTGCAGTGGTGACATATGCTTAATGCTTTCTGGTTACTTGTAATTCTCGTGTTTTCCTTCATGGATTTTTTGTGGGATTGTGAGTATTATTGTCGCCCTGCTCTTATAACTCTCATATATATTTTTTAATGTAACGCACAGTTCAATTATAAATATATGATGGTAATAAATCTTAAGAAAAATGGTTATGGTCTTTTTATTTAAAGTATATATTTAAATTAAATTCTTTAATATTTATGAATAATATCAATATATTTATATTTTGACGATTTTTAATGATTTTATTTAAAATATATTTGAAAATTTGATAAATATTTTTTTAAAATTTAATATTTGAATTTTGTATGTAGATATCCTTAATTCTTAGTAGTTAAGTTTGAGAATTATGTACATATAACTCGTATATAATATACTATATTATATAGATATACTATATATATATATATATATATATATATATATACTATTATCTAGCATAAATTTGCAAACTTTTAATAACCACAATATAAAAATTTTTGCTACAAAATACATTTTTTATGAGTAGCACACTCATTTGGGCACTAGATTACATAGATTGTCGACATCTCTGCTCATACTTTGGAGGAATTATATAGTGGATTTATAGTTACGAGTAAGTGTAAAACTAAACTAGTGATCACCTTCAACTCAACCGTTTTGACTCTCCATGTCGGGTATCTCCAGGGCTTGCACTTAGATAAGAACTATTATCTAGCATAAATTTACAAAATTTAATAACCACAATATAAAAATTGTTGCTACAAATTACATATTTTTAATGAATAGTAAACTCATTTGGGTACTAGATTGCATAGATTGTCGGCATCTTTGTTCATGCTTCAGAGGAAGCATATAGTGGATTTACAATTATGAAGTGTACAACTAAACTAGTGATCACCTTCAACTTAAGTAGCTACGAGTAAGGGGCATCCATGTTGTCAAAGTCACCGAGGAAACAATCCAATCCTCAACCATTTTGAATCTTTGTGTCGAGTATCTACAGGGGTTGCACTCAGAAAGACTTGATACCTGGTGGGCTTATTGAAAGCCAAAAACTTCACCAATAGACTAAGGTCCTGTCACCACCAATCCGACACTCTGATAATTCTTTACCAGGAACTTCTTGTGCTATGCTTATTTACTAATGTAAAACTTTTAGTTTGGTGGATGGAATCTGGAAACACAACAACAAACATAACACAAGAATACCATAGACTATGATAAGAAGGAATGATGATAAATCTAAAATATAAGTGTACATTATAATATCAACATGAAATTGTTACAATCTCACCCATTGAGGTACTTCAAGTGTTACTAAATTCATTTGCCTATCCAACAATAACTATGGGAGAAAACTTCACAATTACACCTCTTAATGGTTTCTTTAACACACATTCAAAATGATGGCTTCCTTTTACACACTTACTCATACAATAATTTATCACTACTTCCCTTTTATGCTAAATGAGGGGGGTGGCCTCTTAATTTATAGGAATTCAAGCTTATCCACCCTATCTCTAAGATAGGATAGAAAATCTCTTCCAGCCAATCATATTCCATGCCTAAACTCTTGCCTTTTACGTGTAGGCTTATCTTCTAAGATAAGATAAACCTTATCATCTCACATGGGTTTCCACCTTTTTAGACTTTTCCACAAATAAAGTACACAAAATATTTATAACATCACTCTTTGTCCTTATTACAAATATAATATTTTCTAATTCCTAATCACGTATACCCTACTTCTCTACTTAACCCAACTTTGACATTTTAACATTACCGGACCACTTACGACAAATATTTACTTTTTATCACAAAATTCATTTTGTACTTTGAATGTTACCGTACTCTATTTTATTGGAGGCACCGTACTGACGGCGCTGTTATCTTATATTAGATGCCACTACTAATTATACTTAACAACATCCTATTCCTAATACATACATAATAAAATAGAAATTAGGGAGGAAAATTTTAATGTCGACATTTTCCCCCTTCCTAGCTTCTACTCCATCCTTGAAGTAGACTATTATGGTGCTTCGAAAATCTTTAACTTATCGTGGTTGACCCATTTCGTAATGGGAGTGCCATCCAATTCCTCCAGTTGATATGTACCATTTTCATGCACAATTGTTATTTTATAGGGCCCCATCCATTTGGGAAGAAATTTTCTGTCTTCTTTTTTTTGTATCTAGAATCATATACTAGAACTAAGTCATTCACATGAAATGGAGACCAATGGATCTTTTGATCAAAGTATTCCTTCTGCTTCATTTTATTCTTATAGCTTGTATGCTTCACTATTTCCCTCATTTCCTCTAGCAAATGAAGATGCACCAACCTTTCTTTTACTGAATCACTTTCATCCATCCTTTCCTTTTTCATAACTCTCACAGTGGGAATATCAAACTTAATAGGAAGAACTGGATCAATGCCATAAGCCAACTAAAATGGGGAGTATCCTGTTGTTGACTTTGATGTTGCCCTATATGACCACAATGTTGCATGAATCCTTTTATCCCACTTATGTACCTGCAAGGCTGCATATTTTGCTAGAATTTGACACAACACAAAATTTGTTCATTCCACCTGTCCATTTGTGCTTGGCTTTTATGTTGATTCCTTCCTGTGCTTAATATAAATCTTGTTGACTAGGGCTTCTACCACCTCATTAATGAAGTGGCTTCCTTGATCTGTTACAATTTCTAATGGGTAACCAAATCTAGTGACAATGCGTTCGTATATGAACCTTGCCACTTCATCCATGGAAGCTATTTTCAATGGCTTAGCTTCAACCCACTTGGTTAAATAATCTGTGGCAACTATAATATACTTATTTTGGCGTGGGGTAGTTGGAAGTGTACCTTCAATGCCTATGCCCCACTTTTCAAAGGGACCAAGTGGAAGAATATGACATAATGGAGCTGATGAAGTCTTACAGTTACCATGTGTTTGAAAAATATCACATGTCTTACAATAATTATAACAATCTCTAAAAAGAGTGGGCCAGTGATAACATGCATCCAAGATCCTTCTTGCTGTAAGTTGTCCAGAGAAGTGTCCTCCACATGTACCATTGTGGAGTTCTTCTATCAGCTCCTTCCCTTGATCACGTCCAACTTCTCTCTTGTATTGTCCATCAGGTCCTATTTGAAATAATATTCCATGCAGAATAGAATATGGACGACTGAATTGAGTAATTTTCCTCTTAGTATTTACATTGGCACCATCAGGAAACTTGAATTCATTCAAACAATTCCAAATATCTATGTATTCTCTAGGGATTGTGTCAAGGGATAACAATGCTACATCTGGGAAATCATCATCATCACAAGATGAACCTAAACCCTCATAGGCTCGAGAGAGTGCATCTGCATTGACATGCTTCTTTCCTGGCCTATCTGTAATATCAAATTCAAATTATTGTAGCAAAATTATCCATCTTGCTATCCTCCCTGATGGGTTAGGCTTATTTACAATATATTTTAGAGCCTGATGATCTGTTACAACTATAAATTTATGCCCTAGCAATTAATTTCTAAACTTCTTTACAGCAAAAATGATAGCTAGAGCCTCTTTTTCAGTTACAGTATAATTTACCTCAGCACTGTTCATTTGTCTACTCCCAAAGTAAACTGGATGATCATTCCCATTTTCATCCTTTTGGCTCAGAGTACTTCCTAGTGTTACATCTGAGGCATCAGTAAACACAATGAATGGCTTGCTCCAATCTAGATTCTTTAAAACAGGTGAAGACAACAGGGCTTCCTTTAGTTGTTCAAAAGCTTCATGCACCTTATTTCCTGGTTCATAAGTAACATCCTTCTTCAAGAATTGGGTTAGTGGCTATGAAATCTTTTAGAAATTCTTGATGAACCTTCTATAGCACCCACATGGCCTAAAAATGATCTCAACTTACTTCTATTCATAAGAAATGGTAACTCTTTGATTTTTGAAACTTTATCAGGATCAATACCAATACCATCTTTGGATACAACATGCCCTAACAAAATGCCTTTAGAACATCCAAAGACACACTTTTTTAGGGTTTAGTGAGGCTTGTGCTTCATCTAACCTTTGAAATGTTGTCTCCATCTAGTGCAGGTGGTCCATCTTACTCCCATAGATGTAAAAATCATCCAAAAATACTCTGATGAAGTTCCCAATGTAGGGTTCAAACACCCTATTCATCAAATGTTGGAATGTAACCGGATTATTACACAACCCAAAAGACATAACTCTATAAGAAAACATTCCCCAAGGAGTGGTGAACGTGGTCTTCAACTGATCTTTCTCCGCTAGAGGAACTTGGTTGTATCCACTATATCCATCAGCAAAACTATAGCACTCCTGGCCAGCTACTTCATCCAAGATCTGATCTGAGAATGGAAGAGGGTAATGATCCTTCTTTGTTGCCTTGTTGAGCTTCCTATAATCAACACAAATGCATAGTTTCCCATTCTTTTTTATTGAGATCACAATGGGAGAAACCCATTCTGAATTCTCCACAGCAAATATGAATTCTGCATTAAGCAACTTATCTATTTCTTCTTTTACAATCTTAGAAAAATTAGGATTCATTCTATATGGCATTTGCTTTATGGGCTTAGCACCATCTACCAGCTCAATAGAATGTTCTACCCAACTTACTTGACGGAGTTATTTGTAATCAAAAGTGAATAGGTGTATGTACCTTCGAAAAATCTGGATGTAGGATTCCTTCTCACTCTCCATCACAGCATCACCAATCTTTATTTGTTGGAGACGATCATCAATTTCTTCTTCAAATAATTTTATGGGTTCATGAGTCGGTGTGACTGGAAGGATATCCATGACCGAAACATCAACCTCACTTTCTTCATATTTTGTGTCCACTTCAATGGTACTAGAGTAATCAGAGGATGTCCAATCATCAGTTTCATCACTTGAATCCACAGGTTCTGCCTTATGATGCCGAGGGATCATGTTTATCTTCACCCTCTCTCTACCACATCCAAGTGTCATGAAGCCTTCATTCCAGTAGTTTCTTTCATGAACTCTCCTTAGCCATGGCCTTCCCAACAACATTGGGTATGCAACAGTACCATTTTTCATCACCTGAAAGTCTACCACACATACAAAAACCATAACAGATATTGCCACATTTGAAACAACACCTTCTGGTTTAGTTTTTCCCTTATTTAATGACCTTAACATTAGTGTTGAGGGGCGATCAATTTTTAACCCCAACATATTCATTACAGACTCGGTCATTACATTAACTGCAACACCTCCATCAACTAAGACATCATGAATTGAAATACCATTACATATTACCTCAGCTTGTGGAGTGTAGGGATCTGCCTCTACCTCTAAAACAGGGACCTCAACCTCCTTCCTTTTTCGAGCATTGATTCCACTTCGTAGCTCCCGCCTCTTCTCAGAAGACATAGCCAAGAGTTGACCATATGTAATATTTGCATGCCTTTTGGACAGATCTTATAAGATGGAGTATGGTCCTTGTCCCTGTGAAATCAGAAAATCTTGCACACCCAACTTTCTTCTCCTATGTTTCTTACTAGTTTCTCCTTTCATCTTCTTAGGATCATTTCCATCTTGGTTATCTTTTTCTTTATTTCTTTTTGTTACAAACACATCTACTTCATTATTTATGCTCTTATCTACTACATCAAAAGAATTCACAGGTGCTTTTCCTTTATCATTATCTATTGTACCAGATGTAGAAGCTCTATCTGGACAATTATACTTATAATGACCCTTTTTATAACAACCATAACATACGACTTAAGAAATATTTCTTTTTGGACCTCTATCTCCTCCCTGAGAACTAAATTATTTTCCTTGAAGAAGATTAATAGTTAATTGGCCCATCTTCCTGAGCAGATCTTCATACTCAGTAGATGTACTAGGAGAAAGGTTTGTGCTCACTGAGAGTGGTTGTGGATTCTGGACCAAAGGTGCTAGTGTAGGCTTTACTTTAGCAACAATTTATTTAGGCTCCTCTTCCATGCTTTCTTATTGCCTTCTTGCAATCTCCTTTGCTTGTTCAATGGTAGCTGGCGGTCATACTTCACTCATTGTTTGATCTATGGCTTCATCCCAAAAATGAAGTGCTTACAGAGGAGATTATCCACGCCATTCATCAACCCATGCTAATCCTTCCTTTCGGATCTGGGCATCAAGATTTCTCGTTAGCTCTAGAACACGAGCATGATAATCTCTTATCTTCTTCTTCTCTCCTTGGGCTAGCTTTGTGATCTCGATCATGAGATCTACATATTTCTGTTGTTCATGAAATTCTTCAAGAAAACTTTCAGTTAATAAATCCCATGGGTTTTTCACATTATCACCTAGTGTTTCAAACCACCTAAGTGCTGAACCATCCAAAAAGGTAGGAAAAAATTCAGTCCATTGTTCCCTTCTTATGAGGCCATTACAAATGCAAGGTCCTTTAATTTCTTGAATGAAAGAGGAAGCATCTTCATTAGATTGGGCTGAAAAAATAAGAATCTTCCCCATTTTAAAAAGTAACCACAGTGAAATACCAATTCACAAGTACAATCAGTAAGACTTGTGTGCACAAATAGTTGGAGTCACTACAATAGAAAGTGAATTTACACCTTTCTACAATAAAATAGGAATGACCACGGTAAAACTTGACTTACTGCGGTAAAAATTGACTTTACTGTGGTAAATACTATTCACGGTAAAAAATAAAGTTACTGTGGTAAATACTATTCATGGTAAAAAGTAAAGTTACTGTGGTAAATAATATTCATGGTAAAAAGTGACTTTACCATGGTAACTACTATGCACAGTAAAAACAAGGTTACCCTCCAAATGATTTCTGACTAAGTGGGAATATTTCTCCAAAAAATCCACCAACGAGGAATGGTCTCGGCAACAGAACCAAAATGTCATCACCAATCCGGCACTATGATAATTCTTTATCGAGAACTCCTCGTGCTATGATTATTTACTAATGTACAACTTTTAGTTTGGTGGATGGAATCTGGAAACACAACAACAAACATAACACAAGATTACCATAGACTATGATAAGAAGGAATGATGATAAATCTGAAATATAAGTGTAAATTATAATATCAACATGAAATTGTTACAATCTCACCCATGAGGTACTTCAAGTGTTACCGACTTCACTTGCCTTCCAACAATAACTATGGGAGAAACTTCACAATTACACCTCTTAATGGCTTTTTTAACACACCTTCAAAATGATGGCTTCCTTTACACACTTACTCATACAATATTTCTTACTACTTCCTTCTATGCTAAATGAGGGGGGTGGCCTCTTTATTTATAGGAATTCAGGCTTATCCACCCTATCTCTAAGATAGGATAGGAAATCTCTTCCAGCCAATTATATTCCATGCCTAAACTCTTACCTTTACATGTAGGCTTATCTTCTAAGATAAGATAAACCTTATCATCTCACATGGGTTCCACCTTTTTAGACTTTTCCACAAATAAAATACACAATATATTTATAACATCACTCTTTGTCCTTATTACAAATGTAATATTTCTAATTCCTAATCATGTAGACCCTACTTCTCTACTTAACCCAACTTTGACATTTTAACATTACCGGACCACTTACGACAAATATTTACTTTTTACCACAACATTCCTTTTGTACTTTGAATGTTACCATACTCTACTTTATTGGCGGCACCGTACTGACGACACCGTTATCTTCTATCAGACGCCACTACTAATCATACTTAACAACATCCTATTCCTAATACATACATAATAAAATATAAATTACGGAGGAAAATTTTAATGTCATCAGGCCCTTCAATTACAAAATACATTTTCTATTTAACCTGTGTCAATATTTAGGGAAAGACATAACTGCCCTAAATAAAAAACAAATTATGTATTTTCTATTTAATATTTATAAATGAAAATCATCTAAATCAAAGTTTAATTATGAAGCCTCAAATTGAACCGAATTGTGTTGACCAAGAACATCATTTTTAAATTGATTTCAATGAGAATGTAAAAAAATCATTAAAAAAATGAAAAAAATATTTTTGACGAAAGTAATACTTAAGATCACGTATTGTTAATAACACAACTTGATTATATGATTTAAGAATGCTAATGAAATTTATTTTTATGATTTATAAATGCTACATAATATAGAGTGAGTACAAACTAGGTACAAAAATTTGTTTTACTATCCGTATGAAGGTCCATGTCCTTGTAACTTAGAACAAAAAGTGGGAACTGATTGGGTACAAAATTTTGTTTTACTATTCTTATGAAGGTCCATAACTTAGTTATAACAAAACAATCATATTAAAACACTCAATCATTTAATAATATGTATATTTAAATTTCAAAATACTTAATTTTAAAATGGGATTGAGGGGTTTCTATTCCTGCAATTATTGTAAGGCACAATCTTAGTCTCATAATTTATTAGTTAGTGTTTTTTAAGATATATATTTTGGTGGATGGTTAGACAACACCTTTTATATCATCATACATTTTGTTGGACTATAACCTATATAGTTTTTATGCTTCTAATTTAAATAATAATTGTATAAATTTATAATAAAAATTATCAATTTATAACACTTAATAACAACAAACAGTTCTCTATTGATTAAATAATAATAATAACATTTTATTGAAAAAAGTATTTATCACCACATAAATTATAACTAGAAAATAGTTATATCTCTTGCATGCGCACACACCAATTAAACATTGATTTAAAAAACTTTAACTAAAATAAAATCTCATTATAGAAAATCCCATTCATAATTATATGAGAAAACAATAAATTATATGAAAATATAACTTGAACATTTCTTTAGTAAAATTTTAATACCGAAACTCTACACGTTTATGGAGGACTTGTAAGTTCTAATATACTTGCTCTGCTTGATTACACCAAGAAGTGTCTTATAATGGCAGACAAAGAGTGTAATGGTATGCGTTGTTTGGGAAAAAAACTCTTTATTTGTCAACTAATGTTTGATGGTTTTACACACACACACACACACAGACATATATATATATATATATTACACACATATATATCTATATCTATATATATGTATACATATATACATATATATATATGTATATATGTATATATATACACATATATATACATATGTGTGTGTGTATACATACATACATACATACATATGTATGTGTGTGTATGTGTATGTATATATATATATGTATATATACATATATATATACATACATATATATATACATACATATATATATATATATATATATATATATATATATATATACACATACATACATACATACATACATACATACATACATACATACATACATATATATATATATATATCTGTGTGTGTGTGTGTGTGTGTGTGTGTGTGTGTGTATAAATGTCTAATTATATATTTTATTTTATGTATTGAACATGAGTTGACATATATATATGCAAAAGTAATTTATTTTAAAAATGTGAAAGATCATTAGTGTGGAGTAAATAGAAGTGTGAAGATCATTACTGTGAAAGAAATTTACAATTGATAAGTAATTATATTAATTCTTATTATGTATATTATATATTGCAAATATTATTATTGATATATATTAGTATCTAATTTTCCCTAAATCAACTATGCACAATACATAGAGCTATACACTATAAATATTTAGTTTACATCTATGCTAAGATATTTGACATGTATTATAGATATATTAGGGAGTGTTAAGATATATATTTTAAACATTTAGATGTATTTTAGAATTCCTATTTAAGATATCTATACACTATAAATATGGGAATGTTAAGATATCTATGCTAAAATATTTAGATTTATTTTAGAATTCTTATTTAAGATATATCTATACACTATAAATATTTATTTGTATAGAAAAAACCTTGAATTATAGTATATTGAACCATATTTCTTATTTATTAATCTAATTTAAATTAATATGGAGGTGCCTCTCTAACTTATGTGATAATTCTAATATATACATTTCTTAATTTTATAAAATTACAATCCAACACTCAAGAATAAATCATATTTAAATATAATACAATATTTCAAAAAAAGTTAAAATATATATGAATATAAATTACAAAAATATATAATAATAAAATATTTCAATACCCCTGATAATGGGAGTAGGATGGAATTGAATACATTATGGCTTCCTCACATAGATGGGTGGGTAAAATTGAGTTTTGATAGGGTCTCTAAAGGGAACCTAGGTAAAGCTGGCTATGGTTGTATTTTTAGGAACTTAGAGAGTCATCCTTTCCTAGATTTGGCAGTGGACTGTGGTGTTTCAACCAATAACATGGAAGAGGGCATGAGTCTTCTCTTTGGGCTTATTGAAGCAAAAGACTGGAATTGGCCTTTCTTATGGATAGAAGGTGATTCCTAGATCATTATCAAAGCCATAAAATCAAATCATGTCAAGGCATGGGTGTCAGAGACAATTATTCAACATATTAGGTCCATTCTCTCATTTTTTCTAAGCTCTCATTTTCGCATATCAAACGTGGTGGGAACCAAGTTGCTGATTTTTTAGTCAATAAAAGGACCGAGGTCTGGGATTTGGGTTATAGGAGTCACCGAGTTTGGTTGGGAAACTATCCCTGTGAAATTCTCACCCTCATCTCTAATGATGCTAAGAGGGTCTTCTATTCCGACTGGGAATAGTTTCAACGTAGATAAGGTGATAATTGCCATTTGTAATGAGGTTAATGACACGACATGCGAAAAAAATAAGTAGCTCTCCAAATACAAGACACTTGGACTTTCTTTTATGTGGAGTGAGTTGAAGGTGTATATATTTTTGAATTCCAGTATGCACCCTCACTCCTTGAAATTGGTCTTTGGTAAGTTTTGTTTGAGTATAGCTTTCAGGGGATTGTGGTGTGGCCTGGTTGCAAGATCATAATGAAGAATGGTAGTATGGGGATGGGCTGAGCAAGAAGTGAAAGAGGGAATCTACAAGTGAAGACACAAGTGAATATTTTACCTTATGGATGGACGGGAAGATAAATAATGATACCATGCGGGAGTGGTTTCATGAGGCTTGGTCTATTACTGAAGAATTTAATGTGGTGGAGGACACATATATATGCGAGCACATGATAAGTCTAATGTTGGATCTGAATCAATCAGTGGGAAGGGGTAATGTGTTCGAGATGGCCCAAAGTCTTAGCTGTGCTAACATTTTGTCCAATGCTTTTGGCCAATTTTCTTGCACTAGGGCCTTACAGACTTGGAGGGAAGGATTATGTGCCTTCAGTTTCATGTGTATAATTTGGCAAAAGTGTTACAGGTCGTGTTGAAAGGATATGAATCCCTTTCCTCAAACCTGTGTTTCCTTCTTCCGAGGGACGCTATGGTTGATTTTACCCAATTTTGTGTAGGGGAAAATTTAAGGAACCCCCCCAAAAAAAACTTATAGAAAAGATGGAAAATTTCCCTATAACCAGTCTCATTATTTCAATAAAAAGGTAAAAATAGAAAAAATTGTTGGAAATCAAATGGTGAATATCCTAGAACTAGTTTGGCAAATATCCTCTATCGAATTTTCTCTCACTTCTCAGTGGTTTGTGGCAAATTGGAAGTCACTGACTCACCGAATCACCACTAATAGTGAAACTTGGAAGTTGGACTTGGAGTTTTCTTATTGGCTCACACTTTAGTTTCACAATAATTGATAAGACCCACCAAATAATTAACATTGGGAAAATGGTATAAATGTGGAGCTTTCTTATTGGTTTAAGATTTAGGGTGACAAACAAAGGACATGTAGAGTCTGACATTCAGTCCCACTATAAAATCCGTATGTACGTGATGTTTTTTATTGGTTCACATTTCGTAGTGAAGCATACACGAGAGAAATATCATTTAATAGAAAATAGTCTATTAAAACCATATTTACGTGGAGCCTTCTTACTGGCCCTCCTTTCACACTCTGACATGGTTCTTACAAAGGAAAAAAACAAGCCAACATATCTATGTGAACATATCACCAACTCGTGGACTCACCACTAACAGTGGAACTTGGAGCTTTTGTATTAGCTTGCACTTTAGTTTCATAATAGCTGACAAAACCCACCAAACAACTGACATTTGGAAAATGGAATAAGATTGGAGCTTTTTTATTGTTTTATGCTTTAGGGTGACTAACAGAGGATATGTAGAGTCTAACACTTAGTCTCACTGTGAAATCCATATGTATGTGGTGTTTTTTTATTGGTTTGTACTTTGTAGTGAAGCATATATGAGAGAAATATCATTAATAGAAAAAGGTCTGTTAAACCATACGTACATGGATCCTTCTTATTGGCTCACCTTTTCACACTCTAACATGGTTATTACAAATAAAAATCTTGCCACATGGAATTAACTAGACTAAGAGGTGAAAAGACAAAAAAACGAGGCAAATCTCTAATCAATTAAAAATGTATAAATTATTAAATGACAGACTAGACTTTAATGCTGCAACTATATATTGCCATTTTAGCACAAGACTTGAATTACAAATATTTACAAGACTCTTGAAAGGAATTCGTTCTCAGGTACCTGGTACTTGAGCTATAGCCTATAACCGAGATTTCAAAGTTTAAATTCAAGAGATCACAAGGAAAAACAAAGTATTAGTGTTTTATGAGATTGAGAGCTTTGCATGCCTATAGTTTCTCAAGTATTTTAAAGTTTATTGTTAATGGAGGCTTACCTACACACTTTCTACTTGGTCTAGCTCTTTTGAGATACTGTTTTTGACAAACAAGTCATCAACTTTGAGCATTATAAAACCTTGAAAATGAAGGTAGAAGGAGCTAGTTTGATAGACGACGATGACGATGCACACCTAGATGAAATACAGTTCATGGTTGATCTAGTGGCCATTAGATAGAGTGGGATACATATTTTAGCTAGAAAACTAAATTTAATCCATTATATCGACTTGCTTTGGGGCATTTTCATTGATAATGTAAGTTGTGTTGAAGGAATTATAAAATCCAAAGGAGGAAATTGAATTCCTAATATATTTGAAAAGGCTATTGCTTCTTACTACCATCTCCCTAGATCTAATATTCAATTTAATAAAGAAACAATGGAAACATGGGGAAAGAACAATAACCATAAGACTATGCGTAAATATTGGTTAGACGACTTGACTAGTTTTAATTGGGTAAGTACATGGAAATGGGGGACCAAAAGGAGGTCAAAAGTGGACACATTTTTCCTGAAATAAAAAAAACCTGAACTTCATCTAATAATTTGGCATTTATATGCTCAAAAATTGAAAAAGTGATAAGAATAAGTACCATAGATCTTAGAATCTAGTTTGTTTTTTTTTTTTTTAAATGGTGGAGATTAAAAGGGTTGGTGCACACAAAAAGTATGCCTATTTTGTGTCATAAAGATAAGAACCTATTGTGTGTGCACCCCCCATTTTTTGAGTTATATAATTTATTTTAAAAATCCCTTTGCTAGAAAGTTAGATAAAACCATGTATAAGGTACCAATTATTTTTCATAATTTTTGGATGAATAGATAATTTTTTATTAATTTTCAAAGTGCATATATTCTGAGAATGAAATATTTGTGTGTACACCACCATAACTTTAAGAAAAAAGTAATTTTTTTGTTTTTTGTTTTTGAGTGTGTGTAGGATGGAGTTTACGAGAGGAGTTTTTTTTTTTGAATTTTGGATTAAAAAATCATAAGTTGTGTACAAAAATGTATGCATACGTTTTGACAAGAAAAGAGGGCACTAGTAAAACAAATTAAGGATGAAAGCCTTAAACTAATCAGATTTTAGAAAGAAGTATATCATCACCAAAGTAAAATCAAGCTTGACATCATAGTATAATTTTTTTTGAATATTATGTTATAAAACATGAGATATCTGGGTGTATACTTGAAAGTTTGATGTTTTTTTTAAAACACGGATTTATTCATGGATTACACAGTCCAAACCTTAGGTTTGGATATCTAAGGAAAATTGAAGCCTATAGTTTGGTGATTTCAAATCCAAATAAGGTGAAACAAGATCACGTTCCTATTTTCTATGTGGTATATGTGGTTATGGGAGGTATATATTTACGAAAATAAATGGTTCAAGTATAAGTAAATATAAGAAACTAGGGTCACTCTGCACCTTATGGAACTAGTCTCACATCTCTATCAGTCACAGTTTAGAAGATGGTTTTTCATATTTAATCTGGTTAGTACATAGGTATTTTTCAAGATTTAAGCATTCATTCTAAAGATTTTAGGTTTTAAATTCTATAATTGATGCCCATTTCAGGAAAGAATATAGTCATTGTTTAAGTTTTTGGGCCTTTTAGATTGTTTACTAACATTTATAGGAGTGTTAGGTGTGTCAAAACTATATTTTATAAATCTCACAACTCCTAATAGTAGCAACAATTTCTCGAATATATGGACTCATGTAATTTCTTATGAAACATGATAAATCAAAACACATATGAAAGTTTTCCTCGATTCAAATAATCAAGGGAATGGTCATCATGAGGACAATGGGTGCAATCATAAAAATCATGAGGTCTATGAAAGATCTGAAACATCAAGAGATTCATTGAGATTCAAATCATGAAGGGAATGGTCATGAAGAGCATGATAAGAGAATATCACCATGAGTGATTGTGGAATTCATCTTAGGCTCACAAACAATGCATATTTTATGAGAGTGTGTCTAAACACCTAATCAATGCTTGGTAATGAACACACATCTTACAAGTAATGGAGGTGGAATTTGCAGTGTTTCAGTACAATGTGGAGGTCAAGAACATTGAATTCATTCTTGGACAATCCTCCAAGTTTCATTCAAGGATCAATCCTTCTATCAAGAGGAGGAAACCTATCTCCATTAGGAGAAATTGAGAAAGAGGGTTTGCAGACATCATAAGCATTTTTCCACTCAGGTGACATCTTGGGTAGGGAGGTTAATTATGAGATTAAGAAGAGACCATCATGTTCAAAGGTTAAAAGTGAGGCTCAATGAATGAATTGATTATCATCATATCCTGACTCTACCATTTTGTCCAAATATCTTTGAGAAATAAATCAAAATGAACTAGTTAGGCTAGTGAGGCATCCAAGACCATCATGTGTGAAGGATCAAGAAGTCACTTATCCTCATGAGAGGGATATAAGAAATTAGTGTATGAGCATCCTAAACCTAACTTCATTCAAGGATGATTTTGAAGATTGGAAGGGTTAGAGGATGATCTTCATATGGAGATGTTGTCATGTGTGATTTGAATAACCCAAAAATGCAAAACTTAAACCATGAAAACCAAGCTATAATGTGAAATCATGCTCTTAAATCTTCTTGAATCCCTCTCTGGGCCCACTTTCTTCCTATGTCATGACCACCTTATCCTTGAAGGTATTCATAATGCATTGGGTGAATATGTATAAGTTTGCAAAACAATTTTAAAAGGTCTATTATTTCATTCATTAAAGTGTAGTAAAAGACTAATTCTTTGGAAAGCCTAAAAAGACCAATTTTGGTCATTTTCAGAGCCTGTGTGCATCCTCCGGGAGGGTTATGAAAAGGTATTAAGTATTTAAAGGTGGTATTTGAAAGAATTGAAGGTGTTGGAAGAAATTTAGGAATATTTAGGATTTTTTTATCATTCAAGGATAGTCTGTTCAACAACGAGATTTTAGGTGCAAGGAATGAGAAGTCAAATTGTGAAAATTGACTTATCCGGCTAATTCTGGGATCTTCGTAAGAAGTTAGGAGGAAAAAAAGTAGGAAAAGGATATCTTGAATAGTCCTTTACATTTTTGGAGCATCCATTTTTATCCAAGGCCACTGAAGGTGATGCTAGCTATTTCACCATTTTCTTTAAGTTTTTAGACGAAACAGATAAGGGTGTGGGCCAGTGAGGGATACCTGTTGTGATGGTTGGTTTGAAGGTTGTGCTTGTGTTATGACTTCTTGATCCAATGGTTACTGTGAGAGATTCATTTTGGCTAGGAGGAACTACCTGAAATACAAAACAAGACCACAAAAAGAGGATTAAATAATACATGTCAGTGGGCTGCCTAGTGTATGCTAGATCCATGAAGTGTGATACTTCATCAGTGGTAATCAACCCACTGTTAGGTACAATTTAATGTAAGAGGAACATAAGTAAATAAAATCCTACTGTAATTGATATGATTTATGTATCTCATCCAAATACAATAAGCAAGTCTAACATAACAGGCTAGGTTATGATCAGATCTGAAGGTGGGGTAGTTGGTCAGGATTTTGGTACTGGTTAAGGTCAGGTTCTGGGTCACTTAGGTTGTTTGGGTGAATATTCTTAGGTTTGGTTATTGATAAGATTTCCAAAACACAGTGATCGGTATCGGTTAGATATAACAGACGATTGTCATGGGTAACTGTACGATGGAAAAGTGACAAGCGAGCGTGGGAATCTACAAGTAACTCTTCCTCGCACCTGACCTCCCGAGGTCGTGCTGAGACAGCCGGTGGGGATGGAATATGTATGGGATGCAGACAAACTAGTTAGGTAATCTAATGTCTTCAATACGCACTAGTGGAACTTGCGAATCTAAGGCAAAGAAGGCCCTTCTAACCTGAACTGGTGTGATAGATCGATCGGCAAGGATGACTGCTCGAAGGCTCCAATCAATATCGAGCTCTGGCGTGATTCGATCTATGGGTTGTGGAATACGTGGAAAATGACCTGGGATAGTTTCGTGTATGTCTCCAGATAAGGTCATATGGTGGATGGTAAATATAGTCGACTCTATGGACGATTCTTTGGCCTAGTCCAGAACTCTCTAGCTTTGTTAGCTGTTGTATCTAGTAAGGATAACTGTTCGATGATGATAGGTGGAAGTGGAGTGGATCTGAATACTAGTGTGCGTAGGCCAATGTCTATGTCCGATTGACTTACGGATTCGTTGGGTTGCGGGATTTGTGGATCGCAACCGTAGACTCTTGTTTGTTGCGGTCCTGCTATGGTCATGCGTAGAATTAGTTCCTAATCCCTAACACCCAGTAATCGTATGCTTTCTCAGCCTCTATATTCAAAACTAGTAGCTGTGCGATCTTCTCAGAGTGCCTCACAGGCATTCTTGCAACCTGAATTCTTAGGCTAGTATCTATATCTGTGAGAATGTCTCCTGCATCTGGCTATGGGACTAAAGGATCACAACCAAAGGTTTGTTCTCTTTCAAGCCCTTCTACAGTCATATGAATGTTGCCTAGGGTAATCTGTAGTTTGGTTGATTCGACCAAAATGTGTGTGCTTGGTCGTCTTCTATGTTTAATCCGCTCAACTAGGAATTGATTTGTTGCAAGCTTACCGTTGTTCGGAAGACTTGGATCCTAAGATTCTGATCTATATCAGTTATTGCTATGGTGAGATTGGATTGGGGCACGATTGGCTTGAATACGTATTCCCTGGGCTCCCTAGGTCCCGTAATTGTCATACAAAAGCAACAATGTAAATTAACTACGACAAAGTGAAATTTAACTATTTT
Organism: Taxus chinensis; assembly: GCA_019776745.2. Classification (NCBI taxonomy): domain Eukaryota; kingdom Viridiplantae; phylum Streptophyta; class Pinopsida; order Cupressales; family Taxaceae; genus Taxus; species Taxus chinensis. Next base: position 283,562,876 of record CM034147.1, on the reverse strand, counting down.
GATTATATCTATAGCATATATGATTTCTCTATTTTTTTGTATTTTCTGATGAACTATTCGAATGAATTTAGCAACTAATTTAATACATCTAGAAATTGACAGCTAAGATAACAATTTAAAAACAAACAAGATAACCGAGTATAGCTATTTGTCTGTGCAATTTGTAGATCTACTCTAAACAATGAAATAACTGATCTAATCTATTTGTAAGACTCTCGATCCTACCTCAGAAGTGAGGAATGAATCATAGTCTCTCAGAAACTATCAATCCCCACAACTTCCCTGGCAATATCGAAAGTAAAATTAACTGAAATAAAGTGATTGGCTACTTTATTTGATATGTTTCTAACTAGAACTTTGAAAGCTAGAACCTGGATTCTGCAGAACAGTGGCGAATCCGATGGTGTGTGTGATCTTGTCCCCTCAGTGTGATCTCCTCGTTCCTTCGTGTTCACGTGGATCCAGAAAAGCGTGTAATGCTAGCATCAACAGAAGTAGATATTGGGACGTAGGCAGCTCAAGATACAGACTGAATACAATGCGAGTAGGAGAGGGATAGCGCAAGAGTACAGAGCTTGGCTTATGCAATTCCTAGCGGGATTTATTGCGAGTCATGCAACATGAAACGTCCAGAACCTGAAACTATCTTGTTTGAGGAGCAAAACCTGCAACTTTAATGGCTTCCTATTGGTAAACAGACTATCTTATTCCAATGGATTGGATAAAATAACAACAGTACTTGCACAAGATGGATATGTGGCTTACTAACAGTAAAACAATGCTAACTAAGCATGCAATGAAAGAAACTAAGCATTCTAAGCAAAATGAAAACTAAATCTATTGCAAAGAGAAATCAGAGGCAAATTTGAGGGGCCATTTGCTTGAGCACAAGCCATCTATTTATAGCATTTGCATTTACCCAAGGTAAAAACCAAATAGAACTCTTAAACTATAAACAATGGCAAAACACTATTCTAGGGAACCAGAATCATAAATGCAAGCTTATGGCGGTGAAAGAAAGCTGGTAAAATGTTGAAATTATGTGAGTCATGTTAAAAGAGCTTTCTGGAAAATGCATAAAGGACCGCCGCCCTGAGCAGGACGGCGGTTACAGGACCGCCGCCCTGTTCAGGGCGACGGTCACGAGACCGCCACCCAGTCAGGGTGGCGGTTTCGTCACTAAAGAGAAAAAGGCCAAGAAAAGAGAGGAAAAGGGAAAAACAAAGCACGCAGGGGCTAAGCGGGGCATGCTGGATGTTAACGCACACTTGGAGATCTTTTCCGGATCCCGAACACCTTGCGAGGAGACCTGTATCATCATTGGGGCACCTGTCACGTTGTTCTGGCAGTACAGTACCTTACAATTTTGGGTACGTACATATTTCCCCCTCGGAGAAGCGTTTTAGCCATGAAGAGGCGTAAAACGGTGGGTCCGAGTATGGCGGTCCCGAAATGGGAAGTTAGAAGTTATACCTAATACATCCGTGTGTTGAAATGACACCGTCCAAAATTCCCGCTACCTGCAAAACGAAAAGAGAACTCAAGTGCAGATAGACACAATAGTTTGGAAAATAAACGCTAAAATAACAGGAAATGAGAACGTACCATTTGTGCGGGGATAAGAACTTACCTCCGTCGGCGCTCCAAACCTGTGAAAAAGGCATTTAAAACGAATCAGGGCGCTATATATATGAAAGTGGGCCCATTTTCCTATTCATTTGCACGAGTTGATTTGATTGGTTTTGAGCTCTGGAACCCACGGTGACGGTTTCTTGCGTGAGTAGAGTCAAAACGTCCGTGACGGGATAGTGATCATGCCTCCGCGAGTGAAACATCGACCCGCGAGATCACAGGTTAGTTTTCTTCAATTTATCCTTTTTACCCCCTTAATTTTGAAATGCTAAAAACTTTGTCATGGGGGGGTAATTTTTGAAAATGTTAGTGTTAAAAGGTCCATCTAGGGGGGGTGCCTACTGGGTAGGCTTTGTTTTTAGGTAAAATGGTCCTTTTTTGCATTTTTTTAGGCTTTTTAAGTTTAAAACCCGCGTGGGTTTTCGGACCACGACCGCCACCCTGCCCAGGGCGGTGGTTACACGACTGCCGCCCTGTTCAGGGCGGCGGTTACACGACCGCTGCCCTTAAGGCGGAGGTTACGAAACCACCTCCCTGCTCAGGGCGGCGGTTTTGCACAGAATGTAAAAAGAACATCCCTTTGAAATTGTTTTTGCTTTTCTAGCATTTCTACGTGTTTTCATGATTTTTCCAATGTTACTCGGATGCTAACTTGCTCTATTTTGTGTGTTTTTGGGTGTATGCAGGCAAGAGAGGAGTATATCCGGTGGAGTAGAGAGAGGGAGTGTGATTGGCTCCCAGGGGTACTAGATGCCCTCTCACAGGATGAGGAGGACACTCTTCAGCGGGCTGGGATACTACGCATTTCACGCGTGCCCCATGTTACACCATCTAGTCACATTCTTTGTGACCTGTTCTCATATTGGGATGCAGATCGGAACACCTTCTGATTGCCAGGGGTCCGCGGTGAGTGGACTATTACATTGGAGGATGTCTATCACATTCTGGGGGTCCCGATTATTGGGAGACGTCTCACCCTTGAGACAGCAGGTTCACGGGCCCAGATAGCACAGTGGGCCACATACATGGGAGATGCAGTCATCTCCACGAGGTTGAAGAAGGGGGTTAGAGTTCGATCCATTCCTAGTTTTCCCATCCCCTTACTTCGCTAGGCCATCATGGGGATCCTTGCCTCGAGACTGATCGGGGACAAGGGAGGAGATACATTGTTATACTGTTGGTCCCCCATTATTACACAGATAGAGGGACACGGTCGGATATATGCCTGGGGAGCAGACATTCTTGGGACCACCTACCATGATCTATACAGGGTATTCCGTTTACAGGGGCAGTCCTTGAGCCACCCGACCCTAGTCATGAGTTGGGTCTATGAGCACTTCATCCCCTATGGCAGAGGTGTGGAGGTGGCAGATCCTGGAGCTGTGAGGGCAGCCAGATGGACAGATATGTCGGTGCTCCGAGCACCTCATCAGCCAGTTGCTTCTCTGACTACTGCCGACATGGAGGCCACACCATACTAGACTATGGCAGGTATATGGGGCGAGGAGGCTCTTACTTTGATCTCCTGCTCCACTACAGGGCAGCTTATTGATAGAGTGGGGCGAGTGGAGATGCACCCCTTTGGCCGAGTTCCTCAGCAGTTTGGCCTACCATACATGGGTATGCTTCCCCCGGTAGCGCCAGTATATAGATCAGTCCGAGAGGCCAGAGGGGGGCCTAGAGGCCGGGGTTGGATAGTGGTTACTCCTGGCATTCCTATTGCAGCCAGGAGGATAGTACGTGCCAGAGGGAGAGCCGGTGCGCCTCAGGCACCCTTGCTTCAGATTGCCGCGGGTCCTACCCATAGCAGCGATGACCCCATTGAGGTAGACTCTGAGTCTGAGGAGTTTACAGGGGGAGAGACAGAGGAGGAGACCGAGGACAGTGATCCTGAGTGGCATGACACCCAGGATATCATGCAGGCAGAGAGGGCCGAGCAGAGTGCAGAGAGGGTGACTCTGGTTTCAGAGGAGCCACTCTCCTAGGGCCATGGGGGGAGGATGAGTCTGTTGTGGGGCGCTACGTTGCTCCAGCCATAGGAGCAGCCCCTCAGTTGGTAGCGGTGACATCCGTGGTAGGTGCTGATCCCATAGATCCATCCTGGAGGCCTGGTGATCCGAGTGAGTTACCCTCTCTCCTTTTAATGTTTGTTTTTAGTTAGAATCTCCTTAGTTACTATCTCTCCTTTTATTTTATCTTGTATTTCTAATCTCTTGTTTGGTTTCTAATTTGTTTTCTCCTTTGTTTGCAGAGACTACCGATGAGTGGCGGGATTTGATTCGCAGGGTATGTACTGATACCCTGATGATCCCCATGGAGAGGACCCACGTAGAGCTGTCCATAGATGTTGGGGAGCCCTCAGCAGCTGGTAGGCACACTGACATCTTTGCCCCAGTCTGGCATGTGGCCAGGATGGTATCGACTCTCCGCATGGAGCTAGCGGGGTATAGGACGGCTGAGCACTTGATGAGGAGCCACTCTCGTGGTGAGACTGCGGCTGCCCCTCGGGATCCAGAGCCTTCCGTGCACTCAGAGCGCCGGCGTAGCCGGAGTCCTAGGCGTGGGCGTGCGCCATCAGAGGGGTCTTGTAGGGATTGAGAAGCCGATTGGCTCTCCTAGATTTGTATGATACATTCTTTTGTATATCCCGGGCTCTTTGAGCATTTTGACCATGCTTAGAGCATGATGGCATTGTACAGATTATTTTGATCATTTATATATATATATATATATATATATATATATATATATTTGTTCTGGATCAAACCCTTGGCATTCATGGCTTACTTTCCCTTTCCAGTTTCCTTATGTAGATTACGATGTATGTATGCATGTTCTTTTAGAATGTATGTAATGGAGAACAAATGATGCAAGTGTTTGACTTTCTTTTTATATTTCATGATGCTGATATATGATAATGTAGATATAATGTGATTTTGAATCTTAGTTTCTGCAAGCAATTTTGGATACTTCATACTTGTTTTGGCAAAGTGATGAAAATAAACTAACATGATGAGCAGATAAACTTGCCCCTACCCCCAACTCCACGCAACTAGTAAGACGCGAGGGCTCATCACCGAGAGTTGGAAAGGGCGCAAGTTATGAGATGTGTTGAAATGATATTGATGAAAGACAGACAAAGCTTTGGTGGAACCAAATTAGGATACCACAAGTCCACTCTACTCGAGTGACTTCATAGTTTTGGATGCAACTTGCTTTGTGGTTTATCCAGACTTAGATCCTTAGATGGCCACATAGTAGACAAAATCTGGGTTTTTAGGATTTTGAACTCTTTTGGAATTTTGGACATCTGATTCACTTGTTTTTGACTCAAAGACTTCGAGATTTGAATTTTTTGTGTATGACCTTTTGCATTTGTTTGTCAAGAGGACCCCCTACACTTTGCCCCATGCTACTAGTAAGAAACATGGGTTTATCACCGTGGGCCAAGCATAGGCGAGTAAGGGCATTTCCATCCTTTCCCAACCCTACGTCACTAGTAAGAGACGCAAGCTTATCACCGAAGGTTGGTGGGGCAAGGAAATGTGTAAAATTAAAATTTTCTGTTTTGATCAATATTTGACTTGTTTTCTTGAGTAAAATGTCAGTATGTGCTTATTTCCAAAGAGATATACATATGGGATAGATGTGACACCATGAAGCTTCTAGAACAGACCATAGGCAAGACACCTATCCTAAGAAGAAACCAAAAGTGAGAACAAGCCTACAGATCTTGGTATGGTTACCGTTTAAGACTTTGTCATATCTAGCTTTATTTGATGACATGATTCTAAGATAATTTGATGATATCATGAAAATGGAGAGGTATGATTAGAAATTTTATGCCAACAACATCATGATTTTGTAATGAATTTCTTTGAGAACAAAATTCCTTGATCATAATTTGTGTACGAAACAAGCGGACAAAATGATCTTAATCTATATGAAGATGCAATGTAAATATGATTATAAATAGTGCTAGTTGCTTACGCGTAGAACCGCTTGAGGTGTAGGGAATTGACCGTTTCACCAAATTCCTCACCTTCCAGCGTACATAAGAGGTATGCACCATTTCCATAGTCCTTCATGACTCGGTATGGGCCCAACCATTTAGGCCGGAATTTCCTTCCTTCGCCGGTCTTCTTGTCGATCCGGCTGTCTAGCCTTAGAACTAGATCACCTTCATATATGTCACATTCATAGACTTTCTTGTTGTACTGCCAGGCACATCCGGTCAGCATAGGCTCTGTGTCGTTGTTCAGCATCTAACCTAGCTTCATCTAGGATTTCTAATTGGGAGAGACGTGCTTCCCTGTAAGCGTCTTCATCCAGAATCCCTTGTAATGAAATACGGAGACTGGGTATTTCAACCTCAAGTGGGAGAACTGCCTCTGCCCCGAATACTAGTGAGAAAGGAGTTGCTCCTGTTGGTGTTCTTATTTAGGTTCGGTGGGCCCATAAGGCCAGATACAATTTCAAGTGCCAATCTCATTTGTTTTCCTTTACCGTTTTAAGGAGAATGGCCTTTAGTGTTTTATTCGTCGCTTCAGCCTGTCCGTTGGCTTGAGGGTAATACAAGGAAGCCGTATGATGGCTTATTTTAAATTTATTGCACAATTCGTGAACTTCATCATTCTTAAAAGAAGTCCCATTATCTGAGATAATGACTTGTGGGACACCGTACCTACAAATGATTTGGTTCAAAATGAATTTGGCGATTACAGAACCTGGTACAGTAGTAAGAGGCATAGCCTCTACCCACTTGGTGAAATATTCGGTGGCCGTGATTATAAAATTATGGCCATCTGTAGACGAGGGAGAGAATTTCCCTATCAAGTCGAGACCCCACATAGAAAAGGGCCATGGAGTAGCAATTGGTTGTAGAGCTTGTGCTGGCATGTGGATCTCATGGGAGAACTCTTGGCACTTATGACACCTGCGTACAAACTCTACTGCATCGTGTTCTAGAGTGGGCCAGAAATAGCCCATTCGATGTATCTTATGAGTGGTGGCATGGCCACCAAAGTGGCCTCCACACATTCCACTGTGAGATTCGTGGAGAATCTTCTTGGATTCTTCTGTGTCGACACATCTTAGAAGCATTCCATCGAACGCTTTTCGATAGAGCACTTGCTCTATAATGACGTATTTAGCTACGATAATACGTAACCGCCTTCTTTGTTATGGTGTATCCCCTTTTGGATACAAATGGTCCATGATATAATTAATGATACCCATGTACCAAGGACACTCAGAGATAGGAGGTCTGGTTTCAATGTAGTATACGCACTCGTCTGGAAAGTCTAGATCTACTAGATCGCCTCCGTCTAATGGGTTATCAGCTAACCAATCCGCGATGATTTTTCCTTTAACCGACTTCTGATTTACAAAAGTTAATTCGAATTCCCCCATTAAGGTTATAAAATTTCCATCCTTCTTAGACAAGGATCCTTGTGTGAGGAAAGTTCGTAAATGGTCCGTTTTTACCATGACCCTTGTTTCTTGATTCAACATATAGTGTCTTAAGCATTTGGTTGCAAAGACTATGGCGAGGCATTCTCATTCTGCTTGTGTATAACGTGTTTCATAGTCAAGCAATGTTTGGCTAATGAAATAAATCACACGTTCTCTCTTGTCATCGTCTTCTTGAGCCAGCATACAGGCTAGCGAGACATTGGTAGCTCGTGAGTATAAAATTAACGGGTGATCTAGCTTAGGTGGCATTAGCGTAGGTGGTGACAACAAGAAACGCTTAACTACGTCAAAAGCTTCATTGCAATCTTCAGTCCAATCAATGCTATAATCCTTCTTGAGTAAATTGTTGATTGGATGAATGGTGAAACTTAAGTCCAGGATGAATCTCCGGATTGCACCAAGTTTTCCAAGAAATGACCTGATTCCAGATTCATCCGAAGGTGGGACCATTTCGAGGACAGCCCGAATTTTGGTTGGGTCAACATCTATTCCTCATGACGATATGATGTAACCTAGGAGCTTCCCTCCTGTTACACCAAAGACGCATTTTTCTGGATTTAGCGTGACTCCGTATTCTATCAGACGTGAAAGAATGATGTGGAGAACCTCCGGGTGGTCACAACACTTCTTGGCCTTAGCCAACAAGTCATCTACGTAGGATTCCATGATTTTATGAATTAAATCGTGAAATATATATGTCATAGCTCACTGGTATGTAGCACCAACGTTCTTGAGACTGAATGGCATAACAGCGTAGCAATAGGTTCCCCAAGGAGTTATAAATGTGGTTTTAGCTTGGTCTTGTTTAGATATTCTGATTTGATTGTATCCCGAGAATCCATCCATGAGAGACAAAAGTTCAAACCCATCTTTTGCATCAAAAATGACATCTATGGATGGTAATGGGAAGTCATCCTTAGGACATGCTTTGTTAATATCTCAGAAATCTATGCAAATGTGTATCTTTCCATTCTTTTTGAGAACGGGAACGATATTAGATACCCATTGAGAGTAATCGACTAGTTTGATAAATCCTACTTGGAGGAGTTTTATTACTTCCTCTTTCACCATGAGAGCTACCTTAGGTTTCATGGGTCTTGATTTTTGTTTAATTGGTTTTGCATCAGATTTAGTGACGAGGTTGTGTACCACAATGTGGGGTGCAACTCCTGTCATTTCCTCATAACTAAATGCGAAAGATTTTTGATGTTCTTTGAGGATTCGAGTGTGTATTTCTACTTCTTCTGGGGTTAACGAGGATCCTAATTTCAATATCTTTGGTTCATCTTCTGTTCCAATGTTAATATCAATTGTTTCTTCGATCAAAGAGGCATTACCTTCTTCAAACTCAGGTGGGGCTGGAGGTAAATCAAAATCGTCCCTATTTTCTATTGTGTATACGCTAGGTTCCATTTGTGAGGGAAGTTCCATCATGGGATTTCCGAAGTAGGAAGATGAATGTGGGATTAAGGACAAATCTATCATATGATAGGAGAGATGTAGTGCCGCATAGGCATTTAAGTAATTCAGAGTGGCCATATCACTATCAATGTGGTCTAGGATAGTAGATTCATTTCCGTTTAAAAGAGAATTTGTCATTGTTTTTATCAATGGTTCATCACGAAGGGATACCATGAAACGGGTATCCTCTAACTTACTGTTTGGAGTAAAGCGTGATGCCGAGGTTGCTATAGAATTGGTGAGAAGATTGTGTTCTCGTGGGATTGCTTCAATTGATATGAAGTCAAACTCCTTGCTTAAATCTAATACAGTTGTTTTGTAAAGCTGTAAGTGCTCGGCTTTGGTTTCATATACCTCAGAGACTTGGTTTGCTACCAATTGTGAGTCTCCTAACACCCTGATGTTATTAACACCGATCCTTTTGGCTAAAATGAGGCCAAGGAGGAGGGCTTCATACTCAGCACCGTTGTTTGTACATTCAAAATTTAGTTTGAAGGTGAAAGGTAAGACTTTTCCTTCAGGGGAAGTAAAGATTACACCTGCCCCAGCTCCATAATGGCATCTAGTTCCATCAAAATGGAGTGTCCAATATTTAGCTGGGAATATGGACGCTGGGATATCTGTTGTGTTTGCATATTCTACTTCCACCATACAGAGATCCTCTACTGGAAGAGAGCCAATACCTAGGGAACATCCCATGCCTGCAGAGTCAAATGGTAAGAACATTGGTAGATCTTGTTCTAGCAATTCAACGATTTTTGTAGTAGTTCCTAATGATACCATTTCTACGGTGTTAGCCTCATCTTTGGGGGTTGGGGTTGCCTTGGCTGGGCTTATAGCTTCAAGATCTGTCGTAGGTATTAACTTTTCTTTTGGTTTTGCATCAGTAGGTTTATTAAGTTGGTTTGTTGGGAGTTCAAACTCCGAGTGCACACCTGGTCTTTTCTTTAAGTCAGCTAGGTGTACATCGAATGGTTTTGGATCACCTTTGGCCACAAATATCTTTCCTAAGTGTAAAAACCTTACTTCTTGAAATAGTGTAGAAGGGATTGCCTTCATATGGTGTATCCATGGTCGGCCGAGGATCATATTATAGTTAGTTTCCTGATCTATAATATAAAACTCAGTCAAGATGGTTTTGGGTCCTAAGGTGACCGGTAATATTATAGTTCCAACCAAGGTGGCTTTAAGGCTATCATAGCCCCTTAGTGTGTTTCGAGTTGTGGAACAATTGGTTTCTCCATACCCTAGCTTTTGAAGGAAAGAGAAGGGGACTATGTTAACTGCCGCCCCATCGTCTATCATTGCGCGCTTTACATAGTTGTTATAAACCCATACTTGCAAATGTAAGGCTGGATCACCTCGGCGTGTGATCTCAGCATCTGTCGGCATTTTGTTTATCTCGAATATGAATTCGACATCCCTATCTGCCTGCCCTGGAGGATGAACATCGAAGTCTATATGATTTACCTATGTTTCAGGAGGTGGAGTGATGTTAATTAAATGGCCTAAACCTAATGCTTCTAAAAGAGCAGCCCTGTGGGCAGGAGAGTTCTTTAGTAAGTCTAAAAATGAAATGTGCGAGAAGGTTTTTGTTAGGTCATTAATTAAATCATAGGCACCCACAAGTTTTGCTACTATTTGTTGGATGTTATCCACCTCTGGCAGGTGGCTTGGACTTGGCTGAGAGAAATACTCTCGTGTCCTTGTTACAGCTTCGATGGGTAGTTCGGCGTCTAACTCCACTAAACCGACTACCTTAGGTCATGGCTGACTTCCTAGTTATGGCGCAACTGATGGATTTAGTGAAGTCGAGGCTTCATGATCATTGTTTCCTGTCATTACACCCTTGTTTGTCCCAGTTAGATTTAGCCTATTGTTATCGTGATTTAGGATATGGATCATTAAAGATCTTGAGGGGTGCATTCTGAGGGGAAACTGCGCCTGTGAAGGTATTTGATGCTAGTGACGTAGGATCTGCTAAGAACATATCCATGAAAAGTTGTCTTTGTTCATCCGGCAAGCGTTGCATGAATTTTTTGTAGTCACGACATGTTCTAGTGTCATGGCCCCAAATTTTGTGGAAACCACAATACGAATTAGGATTGTAATTCCTAGTTTGTTGGTTTGGTGCGTATTGTGGTCCAAAATTTTGATCAAACCGTTGTTTACTAGGATTAAAATTTTGTGTTTGTTGTCTTTGGTTTGAATTCTGGGTTTGGTATCTAGTTGAATTTTGGCTCAGACCCTGTGTGGGGTTTTTCCATTGTTGTGGATGGTTAAAATCCACTGTATTGATTGTCGGGGTAAAGTTGTTGTTTTGTTGGGTGTTTATTTGTGATGGAGTATTGACAACATTTACCTTCTTAGGCTGGTCGGTTACTCCGTCTGTTGTTACACCCCGATTTTTATTAAGGATTTTAGGTCCTTGATTGACGTTCGTGGTAGTAGGATAAGTTGTAGTGTTCTGGTTGGAGGTGACTAACCTCCCATTTTCTCCATAAGTTTTGCGACCACTATCAATTTCCGCTTGATCAATTCGAAGAGCACTCTCAAGTACTTCATCATAAGTTCTTAATGGGAAATTCTGGACTTCTTCCTTCACTTCTCTGCTAAGAAAATGAAGGAATAAATCGCATAGTTCCATTTGATCCATGTTTGGAAAACTTGCCGAAGAATAAATAACTGTACGCCACCTTTGGATGAAATGGGTGACAGATTCGTTGTGTTCTTGTTTGATGTGTAAGAACTCCTTGATTCCTGTCCTTAATAGTTTATTCATGTCAAAGGCCTTAATGAATTCTGACACGAGTTGCTTGAATGAATGGATGGAAGCCTCAGGTACTCTATAATACCAATCGAGAGCGATGCCTTCCAAGGTTTTTGGGAATATCTTAGCAACAACCCCATCCCATGGGAGTAGTTCTCGAATGGTCGTAGCGTAAGCTTTGATATGTGCATTTGGATCTCCCTCACCTTTGTATTTGGGAAAATCGGGAAGAGGTCTTGGAAGCATGACACTTCGTATGTTGAAATCTAAGGGCTATTTCAAGTATTCTGAATATGTCCCTATCGCATAGGTTTCTACCATTGATGGTGCCTGCTGAGGGGGTGGTGGTGGAATGGGTTGTTGATGTGGCATTGCATATACGTTGATAGGGGCATAAGGAAACAACTTTGTTTGACCATACATGCTGGGAGAGGAGAACATATCCCCTTGTGGTGATTTGGAGTACATGTTTAAGTATGATGGGGTACTGTTTAGGAATGGATTATTTTGCACAAGACTGGGAAGAACATTGTTAGAGATGGTGGGTCTAGTTGGCGTTTGTTGTGAATACTGAGGAGTCATGCCTAACGTGCCTATTCCTGTGAGAAGGTCTACTTGGCTAGGATGATGTGGAGGATTGGAACTTCCTGCCTGTATAAATTGTGAATTTTGGCTTGCTTGGGCAAGTTCTAACCCTCTAACCTTTTCTACTAGAGTTGAAATGACTTCATTTGGTGAAGTCACGGTGTTTTTCCGTAGTGGCATTTGTTGTATACCATGGTGTTGTATAGGCATGTGATATCCCGCTATGAACTGATCGCTATCTTGCCAAGTTTCTCCAAGGGTATTTCCTATATGCAGTGGCATAGAGGTATTTTCTTGAAAAGAGACCTCGGGTTGTGTTTGTAAACCTCCTATAGGTGGATACATACTTCGAGAACGTTGGTCGTTCTTGGCATAACGTACCAAATATTCATTGTCTAAACCTCGGTATGAGTCTTATTGTCTACTAATTTGTGGTCTAAGCAACATCTGAGGAGATGAACCAGATTCTTCGGTGAACGTCATGTTATTCGAGCCTGAAGGCTCTGTTTGTTACGTTTGAGCAAGCTGATCTAACTCCTTAGTTTGAAACGATGAGTTATATCTGATTCTTGGAGTTTGTGTTGACAACTAGTTAGTTGAGTAGTTGTCACTCCATATTAAGAGTGAGGGTGATGATTGTCTATTTTTTTGGGCGTAGTAAGCCTCAAGGCCCAAGCGGGGCCTGCCATATGCATCGAATCCCGATATATTCGGGGGGTATATGAATACCTGCAGAATAATGGGAAGGAGCAAAGGTGATGGTTAATGAGGTAGAAAATGACTAATGAGATGGAGAAGGTGAAAAGTTGTTTGTTTCACATTAGGTTCACCAATTTTGTATGATGGAAAAGTGACAAGCGAGCGTGGGAATCTACAACTCTTCCTCGTACCCGACCTCCCGAGGTCGTGCCGAGACATTCGATGGGTATGGAATATGTATCGGCTGCAGACAAACTAGTTAGGCAATCTAATGTCTTCAATAAGCACTAGCGGAACTTGCGAATCTAAGGCAAAGAAGGCCCTCCTAACCTGAACTGGTGTGATAGATCAATCAACAAGGATAACTGCTCGAAGGCTCCAATCAATATCGAGATCTTGTGTTTATTTGATCTATGGGTTTTGGAATACGTGGAAAATGACCTGGGATAGTTTTGTGTATGTCTCCAGATAAGGTCATATGGTGGATGGTAAATATAGTCAACTCTATGGATGATTCTCTGGTCTAGTCCAGAACTCACTAGCTTTATTAGCTGCTGTATCTAGTAAGGATAACTGTTCAATGATGATAGGTGGAAGTGGAGTGGATCTGAATACTAGTGTGCATAGGCCAGTGTCTATGTCTGATTGACTTACGGATTCGTTGGGTTGCGGGATTTGTGGATCGCAACCGTAGACTCTTGGTTGTTACAGTCCTGCTATGGTCATGCGTAGAGTTAGTTCCTAATCCCTAACACCTAGTAATCGTATGCTTTCTCAGCCTCTATATTCAAAACTAATAGCTGTGTGATCTTCTCAGAGTGCCTCACAGGCATTCTTGTAACCTGAATTCTTAGGCTAGTATCTATGTCTGTGAGAATGTCTCCTGCATCTGGCTGTGGGACTAAAGGATCACAACCAAAGGTTTGTTCTCTTTCAAGCCCTTCTACAGTCATACGGATGTTACCTAGGGTAATCTGTAGTTTGGTTGATTTGACCAAAATGTGTGTGCTTGGTCATCTTCTATGTTTAACCCGCTCAACTGGGAATGGATTTGTTGTAAGCTTACCATTGTTCGGAAGACTTGAATCCTAAGATTCTGATCTATATCAGTTATTGCTATGATGAGATTGGGCTGGGGCACGATTGGCTTGAATATGTATTCCCCGGGCTCCCTAGGTCCCGTGATTTTCATACAAAAGTAATAATATAAATTAACTACGGCAAAGTGAAATTTAACTATTTTGAATATATCCATATCATATATGATTTATCTATTTTTTGTATTTTCTGATGAACTATATGAATTTAAGAAAGTAGCTATTTAAAATATCTAGAATTGAAAGCTAAAATAATAACTTAAAACAAACAAAATAACCGAGTATAGCTATTTGTCTGTATAATTTGTAGATCTACTCTAAACAATGAAATAACTGATCTAATCTATTTGCAAGACTCTCGATCCTACCTTAGAAGTGAGGAATGAATCATAGTCTCTCAGAAACTATCAATCCCCACAACTTCCCTGGTAATATCAAAAGTAAAATTAACTGAAATAAAGTGATTGTCTACTTTATTTGATATATTTCTAACTAAAACTTTGAAAGCTAGAACCTGGAGTCTGCATAACAGTGGCGAATCTGATGGTGTGTGTGATCTTGTCACCTTAGTGTGATCTCCTCGTTCCTTCATGTTCACGTGGATCCAGAAAATCGTGTAATGCTAGCATCAACGGAAGTAGATATTGGGACAAAGGTAGCTCAAGGTACAGAATGAATACAATGTGAGTAGGTGAGGGATAGCGCAAGAGTACAGAGCTTGGCTTATGTAATTCCTAGCGGGATTTATTACGAGTCATGCAACATGAAATGTACAGAACCTGAAACTATCCTGTTTGAGGAGAAAAACCTGCAACTTTAATGGCTTCCTATTGGTAAACAGACTATCTTATTCCAATGGATTGGATAAAATAATAGCAGCACTTGCACAAGATGGATATGTGGCTTACTAACAGTAAAACAATGCTAACTAAGCATGCAATGAAAGAAACTAAACATTCTAAGAAAAATGAAAACTAAATCTATTGCAAAGAGAAATTAGAGGCAAATTTTGAGGGGCCATTTACTTGAGCACAAGCCATCTATTTATAGCATTTGTATTTACCCAAGGTAAAAACCAAATAGAACTCTTAAACTATAAACAATGGCAAAACACTATTCCAGGGAACCAGAATCATAAATGCAAGCTTATGGCGGTGAAAGAAAGCTAGTAAAATGTTGAAATTATGTGAGTCATGTTAAAAGAGCTTTCTGGAAAACACGTAAAGGACCGCTGCCCTGAGCAGGGCGGTGGTTATAGGACCGCTGCCTAGGCAGGGTGGCGGTTTCGTCACTGAAGAGCAAAAGGCCAAGAAAAGAGAGGAAAAGGGGGAAAACAAAGCATGCGGGGGGCTAAGTGGGGCATGCGGGATGTTAACGCACACTTGGAGATCTTTTCTGGATCTCGAACACCTTGTGAGGAGACCTGTATCATCATTGGGGCACCTGTCATGTTTTTCTGGCAGTACAGTACCTTACAATTTTGGGTACGTATAGTAATTGACGTCGGTACGATTGGGATGATAGGAGTTTAATAAGATTGGATGGTGGAAATTGGTCCAAGGTAAGAAAAATATGAAAAGGAAATGGTGAGGTTTGTGGGGATCTTAGGAACACTCATAGATGTATAAAGGTTGTGTATAGATGATCTAATGGTGTGGTGGTGAAGGGTTGAGTTTGTAAGAAAGTGAATGGTTGGGGAATGAAGATGCTAATAGAAAATGATAACAAAGATGACAAAAACCTTTAAAATAGAACAAGGATTAAATGACACGGGTGATAAATGCACTTACTAATTTTGCAGGTACAATGTATGGGTGGTGGTGATGATTGATCAGTGGGATGGAGTTTGGTGCCGCGATGGTGCTTCCCGGAATGCTACCGTGAGAGTGATACCACTGGATTTGTCTTGATGCTGGCTATGGTTGTTTGGATGTGTGAAAGAGCTATGGTTCTTACTTGCATGCGAATCTCATTTTTCTCTAAAATTTGAGAATGTGGCCAATCTCCCGAAGAAGGTTACCAAAATGTTTATATGGTAACCGACAAAAGTTCCTGGTTGACCGGCATCGGTTTCAGGATGACCGGTGTCGGTTAAGGTGATATTCCCTAGGTTTACTAAAAATGAAATATCTTACAATCATTTGGGCTAGGTTTTTCCATTTATCACAGATCAAAACAAATGTTATCTTTTAAGTAGCGGGAATGTGGTTAGAGGAATAATAGGCATTGATTTTTAGGGTTGAACTAAGTCTTAGTTAGTTATGGTGAGTAGATAGATACTAAAAATAGGTTTATAATGAGGTGTCTAGGTGAGGTGGAAATTGGTTTAATTAAGATAATTAAATAATGAAGAAAGTGAGGATGAGTATTAATTTAATTAAAGTGATTAAATTAATATTAATGTGTGATGTAAGGGCCATGGTTAAGTAAAAGTGTTTAAGTTAGCTGTTTGAAAGGGGACCAAGGAGAGTGTGAACCAATTTTGGTTTCTACATTTTTCTCCTTTTTGTTGCGTAGCTTGTATTGGTAAGTGGCACTGACAAAAATAGTGAGTGCTTGCCCCATGTATGGGTGAAGGTGACCCCCCTCAAACTAGGCACTGATGAAGTGGAAGATGAATTTAGTGAGTGATTTGATAAAGGTGTAGGTGGGGAAGATGATGGGTTGTTGTATTCTCCAATCATTTAACTAACATTATCTCATGTTAGCATCATTATAAACTAGGGTTGTGTCCAAGGCTGTATGCAATGGAGCTTTATGTAACCAGTTCCTGTTGGGATTTCTATTAGGGGGTGTTGTGTTGGTTACTAATCTACGGAAACCTAAGGTAAATCTATAGAATTCATCTATTGTAATGAAAGGAAATCTAAAAGGATACACTTCTAATTGAAATTGAAATACACACACAGTACTAAAACAAATGAAACTGCAACTTCACAATCGAAGCTAGAATTTAGTAAAAGTAGGATTACATGTTAACTAGAATTTGCATAAAAGGAAACACATATTTCAGATAAAAGTGTTGGCAAAGAAAACAAATGCAGTCAACCAAATATTGCATGAAATATACTGAAACAAGGATTATGGTAAGACTTACCAGAAAACCGCATATGTGAACATAAAACAACCCCTTGTCTCCTCGGTTGAGTGGGCCCTTACTCTCCCTTGGGAAAGAGGAATTACCAATAGCTTTAGATCTTTAAAATGATGTGTAATTCTATTAATTCAAATAAGTTCCATATTGTATACAACATATGAAGTTGAAAGTTCTGAATCCCACATACGATATATTGCAAAGTATCTCAAAAAAATAATCACTAATCATGCTCTTAGGAAGGTGTCTTAATATAGACAAAAACAGTTAAAGTATTCACCATAATAGGTGGCACTAACATCTTCCACTAATCAATATTAAATGAAAATCGTAAATTCTTATGGGACAGTTAGGAACAAGTCCCATACTAATAGGTCGACTGGTGGAAAAAGTCTTCTACTCCCGTATTCTAGCTCCAAACTTGGACTCAATGAAAAATGTCCATTATTTCTCTACACACATAATCACATTTTCCTCACAAAGATAGTTAGTAGGAATTTTATATGGTAATCCATTTTTATGAACAAAAGAAAGGAAAATGCATCAAACTCACTATGATATAACTATACAAGGCATCCCCATGCATTAGCAAATCATATCTAAGTGGCAATTTACTGATCGTAGGAATGATATAAATGAGCCAAAAGACGCACTCATCATTTCCCCCTACTTTATCTATTCCATGTCCCAATGCAACCTATCTACACCATGCTCTGCGACCAATCTTCTGAGCCATGCCATATTCTTCAAACTAATCAACATATTGCTTCCTCATACCTTTACATCCTTGAGTATTTGAAGTGACCTCAACCCAAGCTATAAAGCTCTCATTAGACTGTGCAACATTGTTTTGCCAAGTGGTAGTAGGACTCAAAAGGAGGGGTGGACGTACTTGAAGTCCTGCCCATTCATCATTGTATTGCTTACTAGTTTTTTTTACGACTGTCTTATAATTGCAATGAGGGCATTAGCCCGACGCATACTCCAACTCATGTTTTGAGGGGAAATAACCTCCCTGTGTTTCAATGGCCAGCTCAAGGTGTCCCATCTCATGTCATAGGCTTTCCTAGCCATCCCAAAGTGCTGTTGACTGTAGGTTTCGAAATCCTCTACACATTTCAGTAGGATTTTTGAAGTATTCTCTCGAATACCTTCCTGGTAGTAGAGAGATCTGAAATTTTTCCGTAAATCTACATCAATATGATGTGTAGGACGTATATAGAAACCTACTATTTGAGCCATGTGATTGAAAAAATCCATTTTCTCATCCCATATGATCTGATTTCGTAATAAGGACTGAAAGGCTTTTAATTGAAAATACCCCACAAATAAGTTAAGTAAAAAGTTAGGGACATTGGTAACTAACATATTATGGAGGTAAAACTCACAGAGAAAGTTTTGAATTTCAAGTGTACTGGTCTTGTAAACAGATAAGAAACTATTTCCATCATGAACTTCGTAAGGTGCCTGACAACACAACTAAAACAACTGCCAAGAATAAAATTGCTCCTGAATGAACATGCTGTAAACTGAGGAGGGTTTCCTACAAGATAAGAGCTTAAAAGCCAAAGGGCAGACATAGTCCAAAAGAGGGAGCAATTGTTGTTTTTCATCTTGGAAAATTTCCATCTCTCCTTTTAACTTCTTATTTTCTTTGTTTAATTCTACATTCTGAAGAGATATTTGATGGAAAGAATTCAAAATGCTAAGACCTTTATCCTTCTTTCACTTTAAGCTACTATCTTCAATTTGTAAAGCAGTTATTTCTCCAATTTTCTCCAGTGCGCATTAGGTAAATTCAGTTTGTAAAGACAAGTTGGTTTCCTCCATACCTTTCAATTTGGTCTTAAGGAGTGTAATTTCTTCAAGATAATTGTGAGGATTGGTAGCTTAACATGACCCAAGATGATCAATGTTCATTGCAATAGGCGCCAGAAAGGGATTCTAGGCTGTAGGTACTTAAGAAAATTTTGGAGCTGCGGAGTGAACTCTTGAAGATGTAGGCATGACTGAAGACTAGGGAAAAGGATGAGCGGTAGTGAAGATAGTGTCTGGTTATTTTTTAGTGGGGACAACCTCTTTTTCTCCCTTATTCTCCATGTCCCACACAAGGACAGAAACATCAATGAATCTTTCCAATCTAGAGCTTCCAACTTTATGCAATACACAAGACCAACATGGTCAGGGGCACATAGAAGAAGATGGAGTAGAGGTATTCTTTCCTCTAGAACCGAAAGTGGTCAAAGATGGACTTACTTGGGCAACTGATTTGTCCACGTGCGCCAGAGTGCCAAGTTACTCCTTTTTCTTATGTGCAGGGCGAGAGGCTGATGCGGGAATGGACCGGGGCATGGAAGATGGCCCTAATTTTAACTGTTTTGGCTTGGAAACCTCCCCCACAATAACCCTTTTGAGCCTCTGCTTTGGCTGAAAAAATACTTGATGTGAGCACAATAAATGAATTAGCCTTGGGTGTTTCAACACCACTTTTCCCCCTCCAGACTTGTATTTTTGGCCAACTTTTATAACAACGTCCACAAAATATTCAGGTAAATTTACCATGAGGGATGGGTTGAGGAATCCATTATTTAAATGAATAAGAATCTTGAGTGCATCACCACCCAACACAGAGGGTTGGCCATCACATATAAAATACCTATTAACCCATTTGGCTGCCTCGCTCCAAATGTCGGGCAGGATATCCCGATTAATGCCTTTCTGCACACCCTGGGGGGTAAGGATAACCTCCGGGAATGCCTCACCATCCTCATGAAATAGAGCGAGAAAGTATTTGAGGGGAGCATTTTTCATTATGTTTAAACCAAAATCTGGTAAGCCGGATAGTTTAGAAACTACCTAGCTGGTAATCTCAACTCAGTTTAGTCCAACACATGAACATGTAGCCTCAAAATTTTCTAGGAACTCCTCCATGATACCTTCATCAAAACCCTTGAATTTCTAGATGAATTCAAGCCAACTTGATTCATAAAACACCTGTGAAAGCACAACATTCCTAAGTAATGGGTCCAGAGAATTGGGCTCATATTTCTTCTTTTGTCCCGTGCCGAAGGCAAATGAATCCTGATAGTAGAGAAGAAAGAACAAGATGTGCTCGAATTCACTGTGTGATGGTAGGTAGAAAGATATGCTCAATACTCATGAAGCAATAGTAGGAAGTAGTTTGGAATTATTAATTTGAATTATACTAGAATCCTTGAATGATGTAAAATTAGAGTGAATTTGGTGGCACAAAAAGGTGGGCAATACCAGCCATCTGTGAGAGTTTATGATATGTGATGATGAGTGCATTGTTTGGCTCATTGATATCATTTCTTCAAGCTAAAAATAACCTTTTGATAAAACTTATTAATACATGAGGATGTTTTGTGTAGTTATATCTTAGTAGGTTTGATGCATTTTCCGAGCCATAGTTTACGAAAACTGAATATCACATGAAACTCCTATTAACTATCTTTGTAGAGATAAAATGTGATGATGTGTGCAAGAAATGATGGCTGTTGTTGGTAGTTATGGAGATCCGAGTTCAGAGAATGCGGCAAGGAGACTATTTCTACCAAATTTGACCTATTAGTTTGGGGCTTGTTCTTAACTGCCTGTAGAAATTTATGTGTTATAATTAGTATTAGGTGGATGGTGATTAATGCCATCTGTTGTGACAATCCTTGTAACTAAAAGTATCTTTATGAATACTTCATCTTCAGAACATAGAGAGAGAACTACTTTTGATATACTGAGATAGACTATTTGCATTCAGTTTTTTGGCATTATTATTCACTATCTATGCTATGAAAATTATACTGAGTTAATGAAAGTCACGACATTTTGAGAATCAAAGGTTGTCAATCCCTCTATCCCAAGTAAGAGCAAGGGCCCACTCGACCAAGGAGATAAGAGGTTATTTTGAGTTCATTTATTCATACAGTTCTTTGATTGGATTTACTGCAATTGTTGTTTGAGAATCTTACATGCATGCTTTGATTGAATATATTTGTTTTCTTCATTGTCCTGCTTTCATTTAGAATAGATGTTTCCATTATGCAAATCTGGTTAACAAGTAATCTCACTTTCTGCTAAGCTTCATTTATACAGTTGTAATTTCATTTGTTAAAAGTAGTGTGTGCGCATTTCATTTTCCAGCAGAAGATTAGTTGTTAGTTTCCTTTCATCGCGAATAGTTGAATTCTGTAGAACTGTATTTCAATTCTGTAGATTTTGTATTGCATTTCCATAGATTAGTCACTAAACTAAGCAACCCCCAATAGACCCAACAGATAATTGGTTCCATTAAACTCCATTGCATACTACATAAGACACAACCCTAGTTTAGAATGACATTGACAAGAGATTATGTCAGTTAAATGATTGGAGCAATACAACGACCCATCATTTTTGGCACTGTTTCCAGGGGAATAACCATAAGCACCATCGTTTTTATTCCATATGCTATGGGTGTTAATGGAGTGCATATAGGAAACAAGTAGTTGTCTTGAACCTCATTTTAAAACAACCAACCTTGATGCATAGGTCATGAGACAACCAAGGGAGATTTATAGCACATAATATTATCACACATCTCTCTAGACAATTTACAAGGAAGAAACACTGAGAGTGATACAGATTCTAACTCAACGCCTAGAACCACTTCTGAGCATTCTGTATCCTCTTCACAACACTTGGCAATGGGGGACCTTGGGAATCCTGGAGACCAACCTTTAGGGTGAACCTTTACATATCCCATTGTCCTCGATGCGGATGAGGATGCACCTATGAAAAAAATCTCACCATCCATCCTCCCCATCTTTCGAGGTATGACCAAAGAAGACCCTGATCAGTTTCTGTTTGAATTTAAAATCCTGTGCCAGACATATGATTACCGAACTGACAATCAAAAACTCAAACTATTTCCTTCCACTCTCAAAGATTCTACTATGAGATGGTTTATGGGGTTACCATCTAACTCCATTAATTCCTGGGAAGCCATGGAAACAGCCTTCCTGGATAAATACCAAGACTATTGTAGGGGAAGGGATAGGAAGGAAGAGTTCTTCCAAATACGGCAAAAGGAAGATGAAAATCTAGAGGATTATCTGGACAGATTCCTCTTTCTTCACAAACCCAGTGGGTATGAGTTACATGCAGACATCACTAAGACTGTCTTTCTTAAAGGACTGAATGAGGAAACCAAGGATTCCCTCCATGTCATGGGAGGAGGAGACGTGCATAAACTCACCATGGACTAAATCATTGAGCTATGTAGAAGATACTCCAGAACACGTGGAGGTATAAGAAAAAAACAAGCATCCAAGTCTTCCATGGGTAACTCTAAACTTCTAGAAGAAATGGCCAACATGAAAATGGACATTATGTTGCAATTAACATCAACCATAAATGGACTCAAGGCCAAAACTAGTCCTTCCAAAGAACCATTGGACATATATTGCCCTAAGTGTCAGAAGAGACACCCCTTGAGAGAATGTCCTTTGGATGTCACAGACTTGTGCTTAATTTGTGAAGTTACTGACCACGACACTAAGCATTGCACATCCTTACCATAGTTAAAGGGAGGTTTGAATGTTATCTCTAAAACAAGTGTTGAATTAAACTTTGTCCAAAGACCAAACAATCACGTTGGGTTCCCATCTAGGCCGGCTCAGAATCCCTGGAGGATGTCATGGCCGAATCAAGCCTCTCTGTATTCTTGGGGACAACCTGAGTGGGCAAACTCAAACTGGATGACTTATCCATATCCACCACCCTAGACAAATCCCTACACTCAGCCAGGTTGGGCACCACCACCCACAGCCAATCCTTGGCACAACCAGTAGTGGGGTCCTCAACCAAATTTTAGCCAAAATTAGTCCTGGGCACCATCGTAAAACGGTAATTACCAGCGCAGATTCTAGCAACCACAACAAGCTTTAATGCCTCCACCTCAAGCCTACCAACATCAAGGACAAGCAACACAAACACAACTTCTAGCTCAGCCAGTATCCAATCCTAAAAATCAATAGACAACTTCAATTGATGATGCAGACCTAGGTAACACCATGCAGGTTAATACTATTGGTAATTTACACCTGCGATCTGGAAAAATATTGAATCCTCCTGTTGTTATCACAGAAATTCCTACTGATGCCAATAAAGAAGAAACCCTTGAGGATAATACTAGTCCTTCACCAATACCAGATACACCGGATGATCAAATACTCAAACAGAATACAGCCCCTTTTCCTGAGCGATTACAGGACATTCGAACTATAGATGAAACAAAGCTAGTTCAGGAATTAAAAAAAGTACATATTGAGGTCCCACTTCTATGAGCAATAAGGGACATCCCTGAACTAAACCAAACCATTAGAAACAAGTGTATAAAAACACCGGGAAGGAAAAAGAAGTACCCAAAGACTATCAGGGTCGAAGGGAATTTGGTTGATTTAGTCGTTGGCACCCTTATCTCACCAAAATATGGGGATCCTGGGAGTCCTGTCATTACTATTTGTATAAACAACCAGTCAATATCTAATGTTTTGGTGGATCTTGGTGTTGCCATTAATGTCATCACAATAGAAATGTTTAATCTGCTATCCTTAATAGGACTTCAACCTACCAACACTGTTATGCAGTTAGCAGATCAATCCATTGTTGTACCTGATGGTGTGGTTGAAGATATAATGGTCACTGTTGAATCATGGGAGTACCCAGTTGATTTCATGGTTTTGTAGCCTAAAGCTCGGAAGTTGGGATATCCAGTCATCTTGGGAAGGCCCTGGTTGGCTACGGTTGATGCATACATCGACTGTAGATCAGGAAACATGACAATTCTAAATGGGCAGAAATCCAAACACATTTCATTATACCCTCCTGCCCAGCCTTATGCGAACAATTGTGACCAGGTATGGGTGGATTCTTTAGATACTAACTCTTTGAGTTCTTCTTTTCTGGCCACTATTGTAGTACACAACCATATGGCGGAAGCTGTGGAGTCATATACACTGACTGATTCTAAGGACCCTATGACTATGGAAATCAGCACTATTGCTATGGAATCTGGAACTCTGGCATTAGACATATCCTCTACTATTTCTCTGGTAGGCACTACCTCTGCTGAGTCTGGTAGGAAACTCTATGCTTATAATTCTGAATATTTAGTTCCTGATTTCTATTGTCCTTTAACTAAGATTCTGTCTTTTGACAACATACCCATCCTGCACATGCTTCAGCCCCATGTTTTCCCATTGAATTCTTTTATCACTAGTACAGAGCTTGCTCTTGTGAATGATACCAAGTAGGTGCTTGTCGGTATGGGAAGAGAGTTGACCATAGGTAATGATTTGGAGGTCAATCAAGAAGCTAGGGTGCTTGAGGTTCTAAAGAAACACTCCCATGCTTTTACTTGGGATTACACTGATATGAAGGGAATTCATCCTAGCATTTGTACACATCATATTTACACTGATGATGTCAAACCTATAAGGTAGCCGCAATGAAGAATCAATCCAGCATTGAGAGACATAGTCAAAAGTGAGATAGAAAAACTCCTAAAGGTAGGTTTCATCTATCCTATATATGATAGTCAGTGGGTTTCCCCATTAGTTATTGTTCCCAAGAAAAATGGTAAGTGGCGAATATGTGTTGATTACAGGGAACTTAACAAAGCCACCAAGAAGGATTATTTTCCCCTGCCTTTCATTGACCAAGTTCTGGACAATTTGGCTGGTAAGAAATATTTTTCTTTCTTGGATGGGTTTAGTGGGTATAATCAAATTAGTATTGCCCCTGTTGATCAAGATAAGACTACTTTTACGTGCCCTTGGGGTACATTTACTTACCAAGTCTTACCTTTTGGGATGTGTAATGCCCCTGCTACATTTTAGCGAGAAGTCTTGGCCATTTTTGCAGATCTTGCTAATGACTGTGTTGAGGTTTACATGGATGATTTCATTGTCCATGGATCCACTTTTGAAGAATCTTTGAGTAACCTAGAGAAAGTACTCAGTCGATGTGAACAACACCAACTATCCCTGAGTCATGAAAAATGTCTAATGATGGTTGATCAAGGAATTGTCTTAGGTCACCATGTTTCAACCCAAGGTATATAGGTGGACCCCAAAAAGATATCAGTCATCACCCAATTACCTACACTAGCTAATCAAACTGACATCAAAAGTTTCCTTGGTCATGCAGGTTATTACCATCGATTCATAAAAGATTTTAGCAAAATTGCTGCACCTATGTTCTCACTGCTAACCAAAGATTGTGTTTTTGAATGGTCTCCTCAGTGTCAACAGGAATTTGATTCTATCAAAGAAAATCTAACCATAGCCCCTGTCTTACGTGGCCTTGATTGGGGACAACCTTTCCATATCCACACTGATGCTTCTAATACAGCCATGGGCACTGTCCTTGGGCAAAAGGACTCAAAAGATCAGATGTATGAAATTTATTTTATCAGCAAAAACCTGACTCCTACGGAAAGGAATTACACTACTATGGAAAAAGAATTCTTAGTTGTTGTCTATGCTTTGAATAAATTTCGTCATTACATCACTGGATATAAAAATTTTGTTTACACTGACCACTCTGCCATTCGATATTTGATGAATAAACCAGTGGTTGGCAGAAGGCTTATTCACTGGTTACTCTTGTTGTAGGAATTCAATCTCACCATTATAGATAAGCCTGGGAAATTTAACGTTGTTACTGATTTCCTTTCTAAATTAAATGTTTTAGGTGATGATGAAGCAGTCCAAGATCAATTTCCCGATGAACACTTGTTTGCTATCTCGACTAAGACTCCTTGGTTCGCTGATCTTGCAAATTATTTAACAACAGGGAAGTTTCCTGCCTATTTTACTCATAAGGAAAGAAGGTGATTGGTTAAAAATAGTGCAACATATAAATGGTGTAACGGATTCTTATTTAAATGTTTTCCTGACATGGTTCTTCGTAGGTGTGTTTGGGAGGATGAGGTACACGACATACTGCGAGCTTGTCATGATGAGCCAGGAGGCAGACATTATTCAGTAAAACAAACAATTCACAAGATCCTTGGAGCAGTGTACTATTGGCCTTCCCTCCATAGGGCTTTCAAAAAGTATGTGTGGCAGTGTGATGCATGCCAACGAATGGGAAAACCCACACTTTCAACGGAAATGCCTATTAATCCTTAGCTGGTTTTAGGACCATTTGAGAAATGGGGGATTGACTTTGTTGGACCATTTGATCCTCCATCTTTCAGGAAGGAGTATCTCTTGGTATGCACAGACTATGTCACTAAATGGGCTGAAGTTCAAGCATTGGCATCTGCCAACGAGGATGTTGTTGCTGATTTTTTGTACAATCAGATATTGCTGCGATTTGGAGCACCAAGGGCCATTGTATCTGATCAAGGTCCTCAATTTGTTTCAAATATGATTGAAGCTTTCTTGGAAATCTATAGAATTAGGCACCGGAAATCATCACCCTATCACCCCCAATCCAATGGGCAAGTGGAGGTAACCAATCGAGAACTCGAGAATATTCTAACTAAGGTGGTTAATGCCGATAGAAAGAATTGGGTACCAAAGCTTCCTGAGGCCGTCTGGGCCTACAACATGACCTGGAAAACAACTACTAGTTTTTCTCCCTATGAGCTGGTATTTGGGAAGAAGCCACTATTGCCTGTTGAGTTTGAATTGTGCACCTTGGTGAAATAGCGTTGGAAGTTGGGATCGATTTGGATGAAGCACAATGCGAACGAGTGCTACAACTAAATGAATTAGATGAAATGTGGATGGAGGCACAACAGTAAACAGAAATTCTACAACATCAGCAAAAAAACTTGGCATGATGCTCATATAAACAAAGGATATTTCATGAGGGACAATGGGTTTTACTCTTTGATTCCCACTATCAACAGTTTAAAGGCAAGCTGCGTACACGTTGGTTGGGTCCTTATCAGGTAAATCAAGTGTTTGATAATGGCTTTGTTTGGTTGTTACCTATTGATGGAGACAAATGGACTCTTCTGGTGAATGGACATAGGCTCTGGATTTTTCACCAACCGTTGGATAAGAAGACTTTCACTGATGACATTCTGTTATGCACGGACATGCATGCTGAGGAGGCTCTTTGCCCCTTGAACATGGAGTAATCAATATCTTGCAAATTCAATAAAGGAAGATGATCTTGCATTCGATCTTCTTCCCTTAGCAGTTTTTCTTGTTGTTGTTTTCAATAAATGCAGGAATTTTCATTATTTCTATAGCCGCTAATCATGCTTCATCTCGAACTACAGGGTGTAGGAATCTACGGATATCAGCCGACTAAACGTGGCATGGGTAAGTGCATCCTAACTTGCTAACGATATTTCCATGCAAAACATTTCCCCATGTGCGCATTTGTCATCATTACGCCATCATGAAATGATCACTATATTTATTTCAGATCTCTTTCCAAATCCAGTTCTTGTGGATGATGGCATCAAAGGGGTAATGTCTCATAATCACCGCATGCCTTGAATGTGTCACATTCTTCAAGTCAGGATGGGTGGCGCTTGCTCCTCAATAGTGGGATATGTGCCACCTCAAATATCTTAAATTCACATGGATGGCCGGTCTCATTCACTGTTTTTCCGCCACCACCTTCGCTTGATTTTGCGTCATCCAAGGGATATGGTGTAATTCGAAATTAATGCTTCTATAACTGCTTCTTACCATTGTTGCATGTGCATCAAGCACGATTAATTCTGTCAGTCACTAAACAGGGAGTGGGGGCATGCTCTGTTCTGACTCTTTCTGCTACCTGGTATTACTCACCTTCGGCTTCAGCATGGGACAACGAAAGAAATTAGAGCCTGACTCACTGGACGCCTTACTCCGGAACACCACACTTTCACAAGTATTTCATGATTCTGTGTGGCTAGATTTCATTCGCCAATTCGAGGGTTTCGATGAAGGCATTGTGGAGGAATTCCTGGATAATTTTGAGTCCACCTATTCACAAGTCAGCGAAATATGAGTTGAGATTACCAGTCACGTCATTTCTTACCTACCCGGGCTACCAGACTTTGGTTTGAAGGTCATGACAAATTCTCCTCTACAAATCCTGCTTGCTCTGTTTCACGATGAAGGGGAAGCATTCCCTGAAGTCATCCTGACCCCCTTGGGTATCCAGAAGGGCGTTAGGCGGGTGAGTCTACCTAGAATCTGGAGTGAAATAGCAAATTGGATCAACCAGTATTTCATATAAAATGGTCAAGCCTCTGTTCTAGGTGGTGATGCACTTAAAATGCTAATTCACCTTAAGAAGGGACGTGTCAACTAGGCCCTCTGGGTAAATCTACCTGAATACCTCATGGAATCCATTATTAAAGTTTTTTCAGAAGTACCGGTCCGATGGAGGCAAGTTTTTCATTAAACACCCGGGGTTGATTCATTTGTTATGCTCACATCAGGTCTTCTTTAGACCAAAGTGGAGGCTCGAGGGACTTGCTGTGGGAGAAGGGTCCAAACCAAAGCAATTGAAATCCGGTCTCTTTTCTACACCCCGGTCTACCCTTGCACCAGGCCCTTGGCCTTCACATAACCAAATAGAGGTAGTTGGTGTCCCTGAGCATGCAGACACATTTGGCACTCCTGAGGGTCCATCCCCTTCCATTTCCGACTCAAAAGGAAAGTGCACCTTGGCTCCGTCTTCTTCCATGCACCTACGACCTCGAGCGGCTCAGTTCATTGTTGAAGTCTGGCAGTTCCCGATCAGAGACTTTTCCTGATGATACCGCCCCCATTCGGGAAGAACAACATGAGGAGGATCACCTAGCCGTTCTAACACCTACTATTCCTGCATCTACAGAAATTCACCCTGTGGTTCCCGAAGTGCTTGGCACCCAGGCTGCATCTTCTCGCAACTATTTGGAGGAAATCGCGCTACTGAAAGCTCAATTGTGAGGTATGGAAGAAACAAACCTTTTACTGCAAACTAAATTTACACAACGAACAGTAGAGAAGGTTCAGGAAATCACTGCCCTACAGCTTGAAGTAAGTAGTTTGAAGCATCAGCGCGATAAGAGTCTTAACATCTTGGATAGATTCCATCAGTTATCCCTTCAGGAAAGAGAATTGAGGAAGGAAAATCAGAAATTGAAAAGGGAAATGGAATCTATACAAGAGGAAAAGTAAAAAGTGACATCTATTTTAGACTTTGTCTGTCCTTTGGCCCTCAAGATTCTATCCTGTAGAAAACCCTCTCCGGTCTATAGCATGTTCATTCAAGAACAATTTTATTCCTGGCAGTTGTTCCAATTGTGTCGTCAAGCTCCTCATGAAATTCCCAATGGCACCAGTTTCTTATCAGTTTATAAGTGTAGTACTCCTGAGATCCAAAATTTGCTTTGTGAATTCTACCTTCATAACATGATAGTTACAAATGTGCCTGATTTCTTAATCAATTTATTTGTGGGTGATTTCCAAATCAAGGCCTTTCAGTCTGCACTACGAAATCAGATCATCTGGGGTCAAGCAAACAGATATTTTCAATCACACTGCTCAGTCCATTGGGTTCCACATCCATCCAACTCATCACACTGATGTAGCTCTGAGAAAAAACTTTCACTCACTTTACTATCAGGCAGGAGTCGGGGTAAACACTTCCCATATTTTACTTCAATGTGTCATGGATTTTGAAAATTATAGTCAGCAGAACTTTGGGACAGCTTGGAAGGC
Organism: Taxus chinensis; assembly: GCA_019776745.2. NCBI lineage: Eukaryota > Viridiplantae > Streptophyta > Pinopsida > Cupressales > Taxaceae > Taxus > Taxus chinensis. The sequence continues at coordinate 283,533,341 of CM034147.1, read as the reverse complement.
ATGTGATAGGAGGTGGGATACTCTGAGTCTACCCTTGAAATGCAGGGAGGTTCTCTCTCCCCAAAACTTGAGCTGGAGCATGCGCAGGGGTGATGCCCTCATCACCATTATAAGACAAACCACAGAGCAAACCAGCCAACAATACAATGACAAATGGGCAGGCCTCCAAGTACGTCCACCACTCCTTTTGAGTCCTCTCACTACTTGGAAAAACAATGTTTCCCAGTCAAATGACAGTTTCACAGCATGGGTAGAGGTTACCTCCAACACTCAGGGTTGTAAGAACACCAAAAAACAATATGCTGATCAATTTGAAGAATATGACATGGCTGAGCAGCTTGGTAGGCGGGCAAGATGAAGATAAGTTGCATAGGGACATGCAATAGGTAAAGTCAAGGGGAAAATGATGAGTGCATTGTTTGGCTCATTGATATCATTTCTTCAAGCCAAAAATACCCTTTTGATATGACTTATTAATACATGGGGATGTTTTGTGTAGTTATATCTTAGTAGGTTTGATGCATTTTCCTTGCTATAGTTTATGAAAACTGATTATCACATGAACCTCCTACTAACTGTCTTTGTGAGATAAAACATGATGATGTGTGTAGGAAATGATGGATGTTGCTGGTAGTTATGGAGCCCGAGTTCAAAGCAAGCGGCAGGAGACTGTTTCCACCAAAGTTGACCTATTAGTTTGGGGTTTGTTCCTAACTACCCGTAGAAATTTATGCGTTTTAATTAGTATTTGGTGGACGGTGATTAATGCCGCCTGTTATGGCGAGCCTTGTAACTAACAGTACCTATATGAAGACTTCATCTTCAGAACATATAGGGAGAACTACTTTTGATATACTGAGATAGATTATCTGCATTCGGTTTTTTTGGCATTATTATTTACTGTCTATGCTATGAAACTTATTCTGAGTTAATGAAAGTCACGACATTTTAAGAATCAAAGGTTGTTAATCCCTCTATCCCAAGGAAGAGCAAGGGCCCACTCGACCAAGGAGATAAGAGGTTATTTTGATTTTATTTACGCATACAGTTCTTTGATTGGATTTACTGCAATTGTTGTTTGAGAATCTTACATGCATGCTTTGATTGACTATATTTGTTTTCTTCATTACCACTTTCATTTAGAATAGATGTTTCCATTATGCAAATTTTGTTAACAAGTAATCTCGCTTTCTGCTAAGCTTCATTTATATAGTTGTAATTTCATTTGTTAAAAGTAGTGTGTGCGCATTTCATTTTCCAGCAGAAAATTAGTTGTTAGTTTCCTTTTATCGTGAATAGTTTAATTCTGTAGAACTGCATTTCAATTCTATAGATTTGTATTGCATTTCCGTAGATTAGTCACTAAACTAAGCAACCCCCAACAGACCCAAAAAATAATTGGTTTCATTAAACTCCATTGCATACTGCCAAGGACACAACCCTAGTTTAGAATGACACTGACAAAAGATTATGTTAGTTAAATGATTAGAGCAATACAATGACCCATGACCATCCTCCTTTATTAAAATTAATAGGAAACAACTACTCTAGGCTCAAGGGGTGAGTAACCACCTCAGCATGCATATCCTTACTCAACATAATGTCCCTAGATGGTAAGTCCTGAGTCTATGTCCATTCACAAGAAGAGTCCGTTTGTCACCATCAATTGGTAATAGCCACACAGATCCATTATCAAACACTCTATCGATATGATAGGGGCCCAACCAGCGTGTTCATAACTTACCTTTGAAATGCTGATATCTAGAATCAAAGAGTAAGACCCAGTACTCTTCATGAAATGTTCTGGATTTTATATGAACATCGTGTTAGGTCTTCCACTAATATTGAATAATTTTCATCTGTTGTTATGCCTCCATCTGCATTTCATCCAATTCATTTAGCTGCATCACTCATTCACGTTGTTTTTCATCCACATCGATTCTAACTTCTAGTTCTATTCTCCAGGTGCATAATTAAAATTCAATAGGTAATAGTGGCTTCTTCCTAAATACTAACTCATAGGGGGAAAATCTAGTAGTGGTTTTCTAGGTTTTGTTATAGGCCCAAATTTCTTCGAGAAGTTCTGGTACCCAATTCTTTCTATCAGCACTGACCACTTTAGTCAAAATATTCTCAAGTTCTCAATTGGTTACTTCCACCTACTCATTAGACTAGGGGTGATAGGGTGACAATTTCTGGTGCTTGATTCAGTAGATTTCCAAAAAATCCTCAATCATGTTTGAAAAAAATTGAGGACCTTGATCAGATACAATGGCCCTAGGTGCACCAAATCGTAGCAATATCCGATTGTACAGAAAATCAACAACAACATCCTCATTGGCAGATGCCAATTCTTGAACTTTAGCCCATTTAGTGACGTAGTCTGTGAATACCAAGAGGTATTATTTTCTAAAAGATGGGGGATAAAAAGGTCCAACGAAATCAATTCCCCATTTCTAAAATGGTCCTAAGACAAGCTGAGGATTAAGAGGCATTTCCATTGAAAGTATGGGCTTCCCCATTCGTTAGAATGCATCACACTACCATACATAATTTTTGACAGTCCTATGGAGGGAAGGCCAATAGTACGCTACTCCTTACTGAATAATGTCTACCTCCTAGCTTATCATGACAAGGTCACGATATGTCATGTACTTCATCTTCTCTAATGCACCTGTGAAGAACCATATCAGGAAAACATTTGAATAAAAGTCCATTACACCATTTATATGTTGCATTATTTTTAACCAGTCTTCGTTTCTCCTTATGAGTGTAATAGGCATGAAACTTCCCTATTGTTAAATAATTCACAAGATTGGCAAACCATGAAGTATTAGTTGATATAACAAACAAATGTTCGTTGGGAAATTGATCCTGGATGGCTTCATCATTACCTGAAACATTCAATCTTGAAAGTATATCAGCAACAACATTAGATTTTCCTAGCTTATCAATAATGGTAAGATTTAATTCTTGTAACAATAGTAACCATCGAATAATCCTACCTCCAAACACTGGTTTATTCATCAAGTATCGAATGGTAGAGTGGTCAGTGTAAAAAAAATATTTTATACCTAGTGATGTAATGATGAAATTTATTAGAGTATACCACAACCAAGAATTCTTTTTCTGTAGTAGTGTAATTTCTTTCCATAGGAGTCAGGTTCTTGTTGATAAAGTAAATGGCATACATATGATCTTCTGCATCTTTTTGGCCAAGGACAACACCCATGGTTGTATTAGAGGCATCAGTGTGAATATGGAAAGGTTGTCCCCAATCAAGGCCTCATAAGACTGGGGCAGTGGTTAGCTTCTCTTTGATAGAATCAAATGCCTACTAGCATTGAGGGGACCACACAAAAAAACAATCTTTTGTTAGCAATGAGAATAGAGGTGCAAAAATTTTACTAAAATCTTTTATGAACTGCCAATAATACCCTGCATGACTAAGGAAACTTTTGATGTCAGTCTGATTAGTTGGTGTAGGTAACTGAGTGATGACTGATATCTTTTTGTGATCAACCTGTATACCATTGGCAGAAACATGGTGATTGTACGTACCTAAAATTGTAGGGTACCGCACCGCCAGAACAACATAACACGTTCCCCAATGATGATACAGGTTTCCTCGCAAGGTGTTCGAGATCCAGAAAATATCTCCAAGTATGCGTTAACATCCTGCATGTCCCGCTTAGCCTTTGCATGCTTTGTTTTCCTCTACTCCCCTCTTTTTCTTTACATTTTGGTTTTCAGTTACGAAACCGCTGCCCTGCTTGGGTGGTGGTCTCGTGACCACCACTTTGGTAGGGCAGTGGTCCTGTAACCGCCTCCCTGCTCCGGGTGGTGGTCCTTCACGCATTTTCTAGAATGTTCTTTTTAATGCGACTTGTGTAAAATTTTAACGTTTACTAACTTTTTTCACTGCCTTTGCTTGTATTTATGATTCTGGTTCCCTAGAATAGTGTTTTTACATTGTTTATGGTTAAAGAGTTCAATTTGGTTTTCACCTTTGGGTAAATGGTAATTCTATAAATAGTTGGCTTGTGCTCAAGAAAATGGCCCCTCAAATTTGCCTCTCATTTTCTCATTTCATAGCTTAGTCTTTCAGTTCTTAGGAGTTCATAATTTTCAGTGGTTACATACATAGTTAGTGTTGTTTTGTTGTTTAGAAGCCACATAATCTTCTTATGCTAGTGTTGTTACTGTTTCATGCAATCAGTTAGAGTGGATAGTTTCATTTTCAGTCAAGAGCCATTAAAGTTGCAGGTTTTGTTCGTCAAACAGGATAGTTTTAGGTTCTGGATGTTTTATGTTGTATGACTCTCTCCCTATCCCTCTCCTACTCGCATTATATTCAGTTTGCATCCTAAGCCGCCACTGTCCCAATACCTACTTCTATTGATGCTAGCATTACTTGCTTTTCTGGATTCATGTGAACACGAAGGAACGAGGAGATCACACTGAAGGGATAAATCCACACACAACTAGATTCGCCACTGTTCTACAAAATCCAGGTTCAAGCTATCAAAGTTCTAGTTAAAATATATCAAATAGAATAGTGAATCATTTATTTTTAGTTAATCTCACTTTCGATATTACCGAGGAAGCTATGGGGATTGATAGTTTATGAGAAACTATGATTCCTTCCTCACTTCTGAGGTAGGATCGAGAGTCTTTCAAATAGATTAAATCAGTTATTTCGTTATTTAGAATAGGTTCACAACTGCACAGGAAAGTAGCTATTCTCAGCTGCCTTGTTTGTTTTAAATTTAGTTATTAAATTAGTTATCAATTTCTAGATATTTTAAATAGTTGCTCTTTCAAATTCATTCAAATAGTTCGTCAAAAACACAAAAATAGAGAAGTTATACATGTTGTAGATATACTTTACATAGTTATTTTTACTTTGCTTCAGTTAGATTTACATTGTTTCTTTTGTATGACAATCACGGGACCTAGGGAGCCCAGAGAATACATATTCAAGCCAATCATGCCTCAACCCAATCTTGTGGGAGAAATAACTGACATGGATCAAAATCTTAGAATCCAAGTCTTCCGAACAACAACAAACCTACAAAAATTTAGCTCACAATTAAGAGGACTAAACGTAGAAGCTGACAAAGTGCATACATTTTGGTCAAACCAACCAAGCTACAGACTACCCTAGATAAATATCCACATGACTGTATAAGGGTTTGAGAAAGAGAAAACATTTGGTTGTGATCCTTTGGTCTCATAGCCAGACACAGGAGACATTCTAACCGATATAGACACTAGATTAAGATTTCAAATTTCCAGAACACCTGCAACATACTCTGAGAAAATTACACAATTGTTAATTCTAAATATAGAGGCCGAAAAGGCATATGACTACTAGATACTAGGGGTTAGGGATTGATTATGTACATGACCATAGGAGGTCCACAACAACCACGAATCTACGGTTGTGATCCACAGGTCCCACAACCCAACAAGTCTACAAGAAAAACAGACGTAGATGTTGGTTTATGCACATTAGTATTTAGATCCACTCCACTTCCACCGGATATTATCACGTAGTTATCCTTGTTAGATATAACAGCTAACGAATCTAAAGATTTCTAGACTAGACCAGAGAATCACCCATAGAACCCACTATATATCCATCATCCATCTTATGACCATGTCTGGAGATATACACAAAACAATTCCAAGGAATTTTCCCCGTATTCCACAGCCTATAGATCAAATCACACCAGACCTTGATATTGATTGGAGCCTTCAAGTAGTCATCCTCGCTGACCGATCTATCACGCTAGTTCAGGTTAGGAGAGCCTTCGTTGCCTTAGATTCATAGATTCCATTAGTGCGTGTCAAAGACATAAGATTTCCCAATTAGTTTTTCCATACCCCACGTATATTCCATCCCCATCAGTTGTCTCAGCATGACCTCGGGAGGTATGGTGCAAGGAAGAGTTACTTGTAGATTCCCATGCTCGCTTGTCACTTTTCCATCATATAAATTGGTGAACCCGATGTGAAAGAAATAGTTCTTCCTCTTTTAGGTTTATTTCTTCCATCGACCTTCACTCTTTCCCATTATTCTGTGGGTATTCATATACCCCCCAAATATGTCGAGATTCGATGCATATGGTAGACCTCTCCTAGGTCTTGAAGCATACTACGATCAACTAAATAGACAACCATCACCCTCACTCTCATCATGGGGTGATAACTATTCAACTAACTTGTTTTCAACACAAACTCTGCTCAAAGGACTAGATATAGTTCTTCTTTCCAAATAGAGGAGTTGGATCAGCTCACTCAAATGCAACAAGCTGAACCTTCAGGCTCGAATAACATGACGCTCACTAGAGAATTTGGTTCATCTCCTCAGGTGTTGCTTAGACCACCAATCAGTAGACAATCAAATCCATATCTATTTTTAGATGATGAACATTTAGCGCATTATGTTAGGAGTGAACAACACTCTGTGAGTATGTACCCATCTATAGGAAGTTTGCAAACACAACCCGAGGTCTCTTTTCAAGAAAACACCTCCATGCCACTACCTATAGGAAATGCCCTCAGTGAAGCTTGGCAGGGCAACAATCAATTCATAGCAGGGTACCATATGCCTATACAACCTCAGAGTATACAACGAATGCCACTAAGGAAAAATATGGTGAATTCACCAAATGAAGTCATCTAAACTTTAGTAGAAAAAGTTAGAGGGTTAGAACTTGCTCAAGCAAGTCAAAATTCTCAATTCATGCAGTCAGGAAATTCCAATCCTCCCCATCATCCTAGCCAAGTAGACCTCCTCATAGGCACAGGCACATTGGGCATGCCTCCTCAATATTCACAACAAACTCCAACTAGAACCACATTTTCTAACACCACTCCGGTGGAAAATATGATACCTCCCGATCTAGTACAAAATAATGCATTCCTAGGCAATACTCCTCCATATTTAAAAATATATTCCAAATCACCGCAGGGAGATATCTTCTCCTCTCCCGACATGTTCACTCAACCCCAAGGATTTCCTTATGCCCCTGCAAATGCATATGTTTCATCGTACCAACAAACCATCCCACCTCCACCTCCTTAGCAGGCACCATCGATGGTCGAAACCTATGCGATAGGGACTTATTCAAAATATTTGAAAGAGCCCTTAGACTCCACCATACGAAGTGTCATGCTTCCAAGACATCTTCTCAATTTTCCCAAATACAAAGGGGAAGGAGACCCGAATGCACACATTAAGGCCTACACCACAGCCATTCGAGAACTACTCCCTTGAGATGGGGTTGTTGCCAAAATATTCCCCAAAACTTTAGAGGGCATCACCCTCAATTGGTATTATAGAATACCCGAAGCTTCCATACATTAGTTTAAACAACTCGTTTCAGAGTTCATCAAGGCATTTGACATGAAAAAACTGTTGAGAACAGGAATCAGGGAATTCTTACACATTAAACAAGAACACAATGAATTTGTTTCTCACTTCATCCAAAGATGGCATACAGTCCTTTATTCTTCGGCAAGTGCTCCAAACATGGACCAAATGGAACTATGTGATTTATTCCTTCATTCTCTCTATAGAGAGGTAAAGGAAGAAGTCTAGAAATTCCCACTAAGGACTACGATGACGTACTTGAGAGAACCCTCCGAATAGATCAAGCGGAAATAGATAGCGGTCGTAAGACGTATAGAACAAATGGGAGGCTAATCACCCCCAGCTAGAATACTACGACTTATCCTACTACCATAAATGTTAATCAAGGACCTAAAATCCTTAACAAAAATCATGGTGTAACAACAAATGGAGTAACTAACCAAGCTAAAAAGGCCAATGTTGTAAATACTCCATTGCTAATTAATAATCAACGAAACAACAACTTTACTCCAACAATCAAATCGGTGGATTTTAATCATCCACAACAACAACAACAATGGTAGGTCAAAACACAGGGTCCTAGACAAAACACAACTGGATATCAAAACCAAAACCAAAACCAAAGACAACAAACGTAAAACTTTAATAATCAACAGTTTAATAAGAGTTTTGGACCACAATATGTGCCAAACCAACAACCTAGGAATTACAATCCCAACTCGTATTGTGGTTTCCACAAAATTCGAGGCCATGACACTAGGAATTTCCGTAATTATAATAAATTCATGCAACATTTTCCAGAGGAACAAAGACAAATTTTCATAGATATGTTCTTGGCAGATCCTGCAACACCTGCACCAAATACTTTCATGGGAGTAGCCTCCCCTCAAAATGCACCCCTCAAGATCTTCAACGATCTACTCCCAAATCACAACAACAACAAATTAAATCCAAATGGGATGAACAAGAGTGTAATGACAAGAAATAATGATCATGAAGCCTCAACTTCGCTAAATCCACTTGTCGCACCGCAATTAGGAAATCAGCTACGACCCAAGATAGTCATTTTGGTTGAGTTGGACACTGAGATACCTATGGAAGCCGTAACAAGGACATGAGAGTATTCCTCTTAGCCAAGTCCAAGTTACCCGCTAGAGATAGATAACACTCAACAACTATTAGTAAAACCCATAGGTGCCTATGATTTAATTAATGACCTAATGAAGACCTTCTCTCACATCTCTTTTTTGGACTTATTAAAGAACTCCCCTACCCATAGGGTTGCTCATTTATAAGCATTAGGTTTAGGTCACTTAATTAACATCACTCCACCTCCTGAAACATAGGTAAACCATATAGAATTTGATATCCACCCTCCGGGGTAGCTAGATAGGGATATTGAGTTTATATTTGACATAAGAAAAATGCCAACAGACACTGAGATTGCACGCAGAGGTGATCCATCCTTACATTTGCGAGTGTGGTTTTATAACAATTATGTTAAACGCACAATGGTTGATGATGGGGCAGCAATTAACATAGTCCCCTTCTCTTTCCTTCAAAAGCTAGGGTATGGAGAAACAAATTGTTCCACGACTCAAAATACGCTAAGAGGCTATGATAGCCTTAAAGCCACTTCGATTGGAACTATAATACTACCATTCACCTTAGGACCCAAAACAATCCTCACTGAGTTTTATATTATAGATCGGGAAACCAACTATAATATGATCCTCGACCGACCATGGATACACTGTATGAAGGCAATCCCTTCTACGTTATTTCAAGAAATAAGATTCTTACACTTGGGAAAGGTATTCGTAGAAAAAGGTGATCTGAAACCATTCGATATACACCTAGCAGACCTGAAGAAAAGACTAGGCATTCACTCTGAATTTGAACTCCCAACAAACCAACTCAACAAGCCAACTGACTCAAAACCGGAAGAAAATTTGGTACCCATAACGGAGATAGAAGTTACGAATCTAACCAAGAATATCCCAGTCCTCAAAGATGAGGCTAACGTTGTAGAAAAAATATCATTAGGAACTACGGAAAATATTGTCAAATTGCTAGAATAGGATCTACCAATTTTCCTGCCATTTGATTTTGTAGGTATAGGATATACCTTAGGTGTTAGTTCTCTTCTAGCACAAGAAATCTGCATGGTAGAAGTAACCGAAACAGAAGAAGTAGACGCAGCAAATGTCCCAACATCCATCTTCCCAATTAAATATGTTACTCTCCATTTTGATGGAGTTAGATGTCGTTATGGGGCTGGGGTAGGTGTCATCTTTACTTTGCCTGAAGGAAAGATCCTACCATTCACCTTTCAACTAAATTTCAAATGTATAAACAATGGCACAGAGTACAAAGCCCTCCTCCTTGGCCTCATCTTAGCTAAGAGGCTTGGTGTTAATGACATTAGGGTGTTAGGAGACTCTCAATTAGTAGCAAACCAAGTCTTTGAGGTGTATGAGACTAGAGCTGAACATTTACAACTCTACAAAATAGCAGTATTAGATATGAGCAAAGGGTTTAACTTCATATCAATTGAAGAAATCCCACGAGAACAAAATATTCTCATAGATTTGATAGCCACCTCAGCTTCACGTTTCACTCTAAGCAGTGAGTTGGAAGACACCCGTTTCATGGTATCCCTCCGTACGGAACCATTAGTGAAGAAAATGTCAAATCCTCTCTTAATGCACATAGCTGAGAGCAAATCTACTATCTTAGATCATGTTGATAGTGATAGAGCCACTCTTGATTACCTAAATGCCTATGCAGAGTTACATCTCACCCAACACGTGGTAGATTTTTCCTTAATCCCACATTCATCTTCTTACTTTGGAAATCCCATGATAGAGCTTCCCCCACAAAAGGAACTCGACATATATGCAATAGAGAATGGAGAAGATCTAGAACTACCTCCAGCCTCACCTGAGTTTGAGGAAGGTAACGCTTCTTTAATCGAAGAAATGATTGATATTAATATCAGAACTGAGGACGAACCGAAGATCTTAAAACTAGGATCTTCTTTAACTCCAAAAGAGATAGAAATACACACTCAAATCCTTAGAGAAAATCAAAATGCTTTCGCATTTAACTATAAATAAATGATAGGAATTGCGCCACACATTGCAGTACATAATCTCGTCACCAAATTAGATGCAAAGCCAGTTAAACAAAAATCGAGGCCAATGAAACCCAAGGTAGCTCTCATGGTGAAGGAAGATGTAATGAAACTCCTCCAAGTAGGATTCATCAACCCAGTTGATTATTCTCAGTGGGTATCTAATATCATTCCTGTTCTAAAAAAGAATAGGAAGATACGCATTCACATAGATTTCCAAGACATTAACAAAGTGTGTCCCAAGGATGACTTCCCGTTACCATCCATTGACGTCATTGTTGACGCAACAGCTGGATTTGAGCTTTTGTCTCTCATGGATGAATTCTCAGGATATAATCAAATCAGAATATCCAAACAATACCAAGCCAAAACCATGTTTATAACTCCTTGGGGAACCTATTGCTACGTTGTTATGCCATTTGGTCTCAAGAACGTTGGTGCTACATACCAACGGGCAATGACATATATATTTCATGATCTTATTCATAAAATCATGGAATCTTATGTAGATGACTTGTTGGCTAAAGCCAGGAAGTGTTGTGATCACCCAGAATTGCTCCGCATCATTATTTCACGTTTGATAGAATACATAGTCACACTAAACCCAGAAAAATGTGTATTTGGTGTGATAGGAGGGAAACTCTTGGGTTACATCATATCATCATGAGGGATTAATGTGGACCCAGCCAAAATCTGAGTTGTTTTCAAAATGATCCCACCTTCGGATGAATCTGAAATCAGGTCATTTCTTGGGAAACTCAGTGCAATTCGAAGATTCATCCTAGATTTAAGCTTTGCCATTCATCCAATCAACAATCTACTCAAGAAAGATTATAGTATCACTTGGACCAAAGACTGTAATGAGGCTTTCAAAGCCGTTAAGAGTTTCTTGTTATCACCACCTACGCTAATGCCTCCTAAGCCAGACCGCCCTTTAATCTTATATTCGTGAGCTACCAACGTCTCACTAGCCTATATGCTGGCTCAAGAAGACAATGACAAATGAGAATGCGTGATCTATTTCATTATCTGAATGTTGCTTGATTACGAAACATGCTATATACAAGCAGAACGAGAATGCCTTACCATAGTCTTCGCAACCAAATGCTTAAGACATTACATGCTAAATCAAGAAACAAGGGTCATTATAAAAACAAACCATTTACGAACTTTCCTAACATAAGGGTCCTTGTCTAAAAGGGCTAGATGCTTTATAACCTTAATGGGTGAATTTAAATTAACTTTTGTAAACCAGAAATCCGTTAAGGGATGAATCATTGCAGATTGGTTAGTTGATAACCCGTTAGACGGAGGCGATCTGATAGATCTAGATTTTCATGATGAATGCATATACTACATAGAAACTAAACCTCCTATCTCTGAATGTCCTTGGTATACAGATATTATTAATTATATCATGGACCATGCATATCCAAAAGATGCTACACCACAACAAAGAATGTGGTTACGCATTATCGTAGCTAAATATGTTATTATAGAATAGGTGCTCTATCGTAAGGCCTTCAATGGAATACTTCTAAGGTGTGTTGACACAGAAGAATCCAAGAAGATTCTCTATGAATCTCACAGTGGAATATGTGGCGGCCATTTTGGAGGTCATGCCACTGTCCGCAAAATACATCGGCTGGGCTATTTCTGGCCCACTCTAGAGCACGATGTAGTAGAGTTTTCATGCAAGTGTAATAAATGTCAAGAACTTTCCCATGAGATTCACATACTGGCACAAGCTCTACAACCAATCGCTACTCCATGGCCCTTTTCTACGTGGGGCCTAGATTTGATAGAGAAATTCTCTCCCTCATCAACAGATGGCCATAACTTCATAATCACGGCCACTGAGTATTTTACCAAATGGGTAGAGGCTATGCCTCTTACCACTGTACCAGGTGCTGTGATTGCCAAGTTCATTTTGAACTAGATCATTTACAAATACGGTGTCCCACAAATCATTATCTCAGACAATGGCACTTCTTTTAAGAATGACGAGGTGTATGAGCTATGTAGTAAATTTAAAATAAATCATCATACAGCCTCCCTGTATTATCCTTAAGCCAACGGACAGGCTGAAGCAAAAAACAAGACATTGAAAGTTATTCTCCTTAAAACAGTAAAAGAAAAATAAACGAGATTGGCATTTAAAGTTATACCAGGCCTTTTGGGCCCACCGAACCTTAATAAGAACACCCATAGGAGAAACTCCTTTCTCGTTGGTATTCGGAGCAAAAGCAGTTCTCCCACTTGAGGTTGAAATACCCAATCTTCGCATCTTACTACAAGGTATTCTGGATGAAGAATCTTATAGAGAAGACCGTCTCTCCCAACTAGAAAGCCTGGATGAGGCCAGGTTAGATGCTGAGCAGCGGCATAGAATCTATGTTGACCGGATGTTCCAGCAGTATAACAAAAAGGTCTATGAATGAGAAATATATGAAGGAGATCTAGTTCTGAGACTCGATAGCCGGATCGATAAAAATACCGGTGAAGGAAGGAAATTCCGACCCAAATGGTTGGGTCTATACCGAGTCATGAAAGACTATGGAAATGGTGCATATCTCTTATGTACACTGGAAGGTGAGGAATTCAACGAAACAATCAATTCCTTACATCTTAAATGATTCTATGCATAAGCAACCAACACTACTTTTATAATTATATCTACATTGCATCTTCATGTAGTTAGGTTCATTTTGTCCATTCATTTCGTAAAACTTGGTGATCAAAGAACTTATTCTCAAAAGCAATGCATTACAAACTTTTGATGGTGTTGGCATAATCCTTCCAATCATACTCCTTCATTTTTCATAACATCATCACCTATTTCAGAATCATTTCATCCATATAAAGCTAGATATGACAAAGTCTTAACGGTAACCATTCCAAGGTCCGCATGCTTGTTCTCACTTTTGGTTTCTTCCTAGGATAGGTGTCTTGCCTATGGTCTGTTCTAGATGCTTCATAGTGTCACATATATCCCATACGTATATCTCTTTGGAAATAAGAACATACTGACCTTTTGCTCAAATAAATAAATCAAATGTAGATCAAACAAAAAAATTTATTTTTACACATTTCCTTGCCCTACCAGCCTTCGGTGATGAGCTTGCATCTCTTACTAGTGACATAGGGTTGGGAAAGGATGGGAATGCCCTTACTCGCCTATGCCTTGTCCATTGTGATAAGCCCATGCTTCCTACTAAAAGCATGGGGCAAAGTGCAGGGGGTCCTCTTGACAATAAACGTTGAAGGTCATAAGCAATCAATTCAAATAAACCTTTGAAATCTTGAGTCAAAAACAAATGAATCAGATGTCAAAAATTCCAAGAGAGCTCAAAACCCCAAAAATGGGATTTTGTCTACCATGTGGTCATCTATGGGTCTAAGTCTAGATAAACCACAAAGTAAGTAGCATTCTAAACTATGGAGTCACTTGAGTAGAGTAGGTTTGTAGCATCCTAATTTGGTTCCACCAAATCTTTTTCTACCTCTCATCACTACCATTCAATGAATTTCATAGCTTGTGCCCTTTCTAGCTCTCGATAATGAGTCCTCACATCTTACTAGTTGTGTGGAGTTAGGAGTGGGGCAAGTTCATCTGCTCATCGTACAGGTTTATCATCTCATTTTGTACAAACAAATATGAAGTACCAAAAACTACTTATAGAAACTAAAGTTCAAGATCACATTGTGTCTACATTATCATATATCAGCATCATGAAATACAAAAAAGAAAGAAAGCATTTGTATCATTTGTTCTCCATTGCATACATTCTGAAAAGCATATAAAAACAACATTATAATTTACATGTGGAAACGAATCACAAAATCATAGACACCAAGAGTCTGATCCAAAAAGAATATATATATCAAGTTTCCTATACAATGCCATCATGCGCTAGGCATGGTCAAAACACTCAATGAGCTCAGGAAATACAAAAATCATACGAACAATCAAAGAGAGCCAAGCTACTTCTCATCCCCTATGAGACCCCTCTGAAGGTGCACGACCACGTATAGGACTCTGGCTACGCTGGCACTCTGAGTGCATGGAGGGCTCATGGTCTCGAGGAGTAGCTGCAACCTCGCTATGAGAGTGACTCTGCATCAAACACTCTGTTGTCCTATATCCAACCAACTCACTGCGGAGGGTAGTCACCATCTTGGCCACATGCCAAACAGGGAAAAAAACATCGGTATGCCTACCGGTTGCTGAGGGCTCCCCTGCATCCACGGATAGCTCCGCGCGGGTCTTCTCCATGGGGATCATCAAGGTATCAGTGCATACCCGGTGAATTAGGTCTCGCCACTCGTCAGCAGTCTCTGCAAGCAAAGGAGAAAATAAATTAGAAATACTCAAAAGATAGAAACAAAAGTAAACAAGAGGAGAAATAGCAACTAAGACAATCCTAGCTAAAAAAAAATATTAAGAGAAGGATGATAACTCACTCGGATCTCTGGGCCTCCAAGAGGGATCCCTAGGGTTAGCACCTGCCACAGATGCAACCGCTTACTAATGTGATCCTCCCGTATCTAGAGAAACATATCGTCCTGCTATGAACTCATCCTCCCCACCTACGTCCTGAGAAGGTGGCTCCTCTGAAACTAGAGTCACCCTCTCCGCACTTTGCTTTGCCCTCTCTGCATGTAAGATATCCTGAGTGTCATGCCACTCGGGATCGCTGTGCTCCTCTCCACCCGACTTGCTGACCTCAACCTCGGTCTCCTCCTCCGTCTCTCCACCTGTGAACTCCTCGGACTCAGAGTCTATATCAATGGGGTCATCACTGCTGTGGGCGGGACCTGTGGCAATATGAAGTAAGGGTGCTTAAGGAGCACTGGCTCTCCCTCGAGCGCGTACTACCCACCTAGATGTAATAGGGACACCAAGAGTAACAACAGTCCAACCCCAACCTATAGAACCTCCCCTAGCCTCCCGAACCGATCTAAAAACTGGCACCACTGGGGGAGCATATCGACGTAAGGAAGGCCAAACTGCTGAGGCACTCGAGCAAAAGGATGTGTCTCCACCTTCCCCATCCTGTCCACAAGCTGCCCTATGGTAGAGTCAGAGATCAAAGTGAGGGCCTCCTCGCCCCATAACCCTACCATGGTCTGATAGGGTGTGGCCTCCATATCATCAGTAGTCAAGGAGGTGACTGGATGGTGGGGTGCTCTAAGCACCGACATATCTATCCATCTGGCTGCCCTCATGGCTCTGGGAACCGCCACCTCTACACCTCTCCCATAAGGGATGAAACGCTTGTAGACCCAGCTCATAACTAGGGTCGGATGGCTCAGGGACTACCCCTGTAAATGAACCACCCGGTACATATCATGATAGGTGGTCCTAAGAATGTTGGCTCCCCAGGCATAAATCCAACCATGTTCCTCAATCTATGTAATAATGGGGGACCGGCAATAAAGTAAAGTGTCTCCTCCCTTGTCCCCGATCAATCTCGAGGCAAGGATCCCCATAATGGCCTGACGAATCAAGGGGATAGTCAGGCTAGGAATAGATCAGACCCTCACCCCCTTCTTTGAACCAGTGGAGATAATTGTATCTCCCATGTATGAAGCCCGTTGTGCTATCTGAGCCTGTGCCCCTGCTGTCTCAAGCGTAAGCCATCTCCCAATGATTAGGACCCCCAAGATATGGTAGACATCCTCCAGGGTGATAGTCCACCCACCCCTAACTCCTGGAAATTGGAAAGTATTCCGATCAGCATCCCAATATGAAAACAAGTCACAAAGTATGTGACTAGAAGGTGCAACATGCGGGACCCGTGATATACGCAATATACTGGCCCTCTGAAGAGTGTCCTGCTCATCCTGAGAAAGTGCATCCAACACTACTGGAAGCCAATCACACTCTCTCTCTCTACTCCTGATATATTCCTCCTTCGCCTATGCACACCCAAAAACACGCAAACAGTAGTAAGTTAGTATTCAAATGACATTGGAAAAATCATGAAAGCAGGAAAGAATGCTAGAAATGCAAAAATAAATTCAAAAAAGTATTATTTTGGCATTTTGTAAAGGACCACCACCATGAGCAGGGCAGCAGTTCTGTAATCGCTGCCTTAAATGCGGTGGTCTTGTAACCGCCGCCCTGATCAGGGAGGTAGTCGTGTAACCGCCGACCTGATCAAGGCGTCGGTCATGTCCTGAATTTCCGCACAGGTCACGTGCCCTAAAAATGGCTAAAAACACAAAACAAAGACCATTTTGACTAAAACAAAGCCTAGCCATTAGGTGCCCCCCTAAGTGACCCTATTAAAACTGACATTTTCAAAAATAATCCCCCCATGACAAGGATTTCATCATTTTAACATTTTAGGGGTAAAAACACTAAATCAAGAAGAACTAACATGTGATCTCGCGGGTCGATGTTCTGTTCACGGGGGCATGATCACTATCTCTGTCATAAACGTTTTGACTATACTCTTGTCAAAAACCATCACGGTGGGTCCCAGAGCTCAAAATCAATCAAATCGACACGTGTAAATGAATAGGAAAATGGGCCCATTTTTACATTAATAGCATCTTGACCTGTTTTGAATACCCCCTTTTGCAGGTTTGGAGCGCCGACGGAGGTAAGTTCTTATCCCTGCACGAATGGTAAGTCCTCACTTTGTATTATTTTAGTATTTATTTTCAATTTATTTTATCTATCTGCACTTGAGTCCTCTTTTCATTTTGTAGGTAGCGGGAATTTTGGATGGCGTCATTTTGACACACGGACGTGTCAGGTATAAATTCTAACTTCCCATTTCTGGACTGCCATAATCGGACCCACCGTTTTACGCCTCTTCATGGCTAAAATGCTTCTCTGAGGGGGAAATATGTATGTACCCATAACTATAGGGTACTACACCACCGGAACAACGTAATACATGCCCCAATGATGATACAGGTCTCCTCGCAAGGTGTTCGGGATCCAAAAAAGCTCTCCAAGTATGCGTTAACATCCCGCATGTCCTACTTAGCCTTTGCATGCTTTGTTTTCCTCTTCTCCCCTATTTTTCTTTGTGTTTTGGTCTTCAGTTACGAAACCGCCACCCTGCTCAGGGCAGCGGTCCTTTACACATTTTCCAGAATGTTCTTTTTAACACGACTCGTGTAAAATTTCAATGTTTACTAGCGTTTTTCACTGCCTTTGCTTGTATTTATGATTCTGGTTCCCTGGAATAGTGTTTTTGCATTGTTTATGGTTAAAGAGTTCAATTTGGTTTTCACCTTTGGGTAAATGGGAATTCTATAACTAGTTGGCTTGTGCTCAAGCAAATGGCCCCTCAAATTTTCCTCTCATTTTCTCATTTCATAGCTTAGTCTTTTAGTTCTTAGGAGTTCATAGTTTTCAGTTGTTACATGCATAGTTAGTGTTGTTTGTTGTTTAGAAGCCACATAATCATCATGTGCTAGTGTTGTTACTGTTTCATGCAATCAGTTAGAGTAGGATGGTTTCATTTTCAGTTAGGATACATTAAAGTTACAGGTTTTGTTCGTCAAACAAGATAGATTAAAGGTTCTGGACGTTTTATGTTGTATGACTTGTAATAAATCCCACTAATAATTACATAATCCAAGCTCTATTCTCTTGCGCTATCCCTCTCCTACTCGCATTGTATTCAGTTTACATCCTAAGCCGCCACTGTCCTAATACCTACTTCTGTTGATGCTAGCATTACACGCTTTTCTAGATTCACGTGAACACGAAGGAATGAGGAGATCACACTGAGGGGGCAAAGCCACACACAACTGGATTCGCCACTGTTCTGTAAAATCCAGGTTCAAGCTATCAAAGTTCTAGTTAAAATATATCAAATAGAATAGTGAATCATTTCTTTTTAGTTAATCTCACTTCCGATATTGCCGGGGAAGCTGTGGGGATTGATAGTTTCTAAGAAACTATGATTCCTTCCTCGCTTCTGAGGTAGGATCGACAGTCTTTCAAATAGATTAGATCAGTTATTTCGTTATTTAGAATAGGTTCACAATTGCACAGGCAAGTAGCTATTCTCGGCTACCTTATTTGTTTTAAATTTAGTTAATAAATTAGTTTTCAATTTCTGCATATTTTAAATAGTTTCTCTTTCAAATTCATTCAAATAGTTCGTCAAAAACACAAAAATAGAAAAGTTATACATGTTGTAGATATTCTTTACATAGTTTTACTTTGCTTCAGTTAGATTTACATTGTTTCTTTTGTATGACAATCATGGGACCTAGGGAGCCCAGAGAATACGTATTCGAGCCAATCGTGCCTCAACCCAATCTTGTGGTAAAAATAACTAAAGTGGATCAAAATCTTAGAATCCAAGTCCTTCGAACAACAACAGACCTACAAGAAATTAGCTCATAATTAAGAGGAATAAATGTAGAAGACGACAAATCACATACGTTTTGGTCAAACTAGCCAAGCTACAGACTACCCTAGATAAATATCCACATGATTGTAGAAGGGCTTGAGAAAGAGCAAACATTCGGTTGTGATCCTTTGGTCCCACAGCCAATGCAGGAGACATTCTAATTTATACAGACACTAGCTTAAGAATTCAAATTGTCAAAACACCTGTAGCATACTCTGAGAAGATTATACAATTGTTAATTCTAAATATAAAGGCTGAAAAGGCATATGACTACTGGATACTAGGGGTTAGGGATTGATTCTATACATGACCATAGGAGGTCCATAACAACCACGAATCTACGGTTGTGATCCACAGGTCCCACAACCCAACAAGTCCATAGGACAAACAGATGTAGATGTTGGTTTACGCACATTAGTATTTAGATCCACTCCACTTCTACCGGATATTATCACGCAGTTATCCTTATTAGATATAGCAGCTAACAAAGCTTTAGATTTATAGACTAGACCAAAGAATCACCCATAGAACCCACTATATAGCCATCATCCATCTTATGACCCTGTCATGAGATATACACGAAACAATTCCAAGGCATTTTTCCCATATTCCACAACCTATAGATCGAATTACGCCAGAGCTCAATATTTATTGGAGCCTTCGAGCAGCCATCCTTGCCGACCGATCTATCACGCCAGTTCAGGTTAGGAGGGCATTCGTTGCCTTAGATTCGTAGATTCCATTAGTGCGTTTCGAAGACATAAGATTGCCCAATTATTTTGTCCATACCCCACGTATATTCCATCCCCACAGGCTATCTCGGAATGACCTCAGGAGGTCAGGTGTGAGGAAGAGTTACTTGTAGATTCCCATGCTTTCTTGTCACTTTTCCATCGTACAGTGACCTAAGACAATTCCCTAGTCGACCATCATTAGACATTTTTCATGACTCAAAGATAATTAGTTTTTCTCACATTTGCTTAATATTTTCTCAAGGTTATTTATGGATTCTTCAAAAGTGAATTTGTGGACAGTGAATTCGTCCATGTAAAATTCAAAATAGTCATTAGTGAGATCTACAAAGATGGCCAAGATTGCTCTTTGAAATGCAACATGTGCATTACAAAGTCTAAAAGGTAATAATCGATAAAAAAATGTACCCCAGGGACAAGTAAAGGTAGTTTTATCTTGATCATCAGGGGCAATAATAATTTTTTTATACCCTCTAAACCCATCTAAGAAAGAAAAATATTTCTTACCGGCAAGATTGTCCAGAACCTAGTCAATAAAAGGCAAGGGAAATAATCTTTCTTGGTGGCTTTGTTAAGTTCCTTGTAGTCAACACATATTCAACATTTACCATTTTTCTTGGGAACTATAACTAATGGGGAGATCCACTAACTATTAGATATAGGGTAGATGAATCCTACCTTTAGCAATTTTTCTATCTCGCCTTTGACTATGTCTCTGAGTGCTGGGTTAATTCTCCGTTATGGCTGCCTTATAGGTTTGACATCCTCAGTGTAGATATAGTGGGTAAAAATGTTAGGATGAATTCCCTTCATATCAGTGTAATCCCAGGAAAAAGCGTGGGAGTGTTTCTTCAAAACTTCGAGAACCTTGGCTTCTTGATCGACCTCTAAATCATTACTAATGGTCAGCTCTTTTCCTATGCCAATAGGCACCTTCTTGGTATCATTTAAAAGAGTGAGCTCTACATTGGTGATTAAGGAATTTAGTGGGAAAACATGGTGTTGAAGCATGTGTAGAATGGGTATATTGTCAAGAGACAAATTCTTGGTGAAATGACAATAGAAATCAGGGACTGAATATTCTAAATTATAATCATAGATTTATTTACAAGACTCATCAGAAGTATTACTTACCAAGGAAATAACATTGGACATGTCTAGAGAAAATAGGTCTACAATCAGAGTTCTGATTTCCATAGCCAGAGTGCTAATTTCCATAATCACAGAGACCTCTGTATCAACAAGTGTATGTGACTCAACAAATTCTGCCATATGGTTTTACATTGCAATGGTGGCCAAATAAAAAGAACTCAGAGAGTTAGTATCCAAAGAATCTACCCATACATGGTCACAAGCACTCACATAAGGCTGGGCAGAAGGGTATAATGAAATATGTTTGGATTTCTACCCATTTATAATGGTCATTTTTTCCTGACCTACAGTCAATATATGCAGCAACAGTGGCTAACCAGGGTCACCCCAAGATAATTGGGTACCCCAATTTCTAAGCTTTAGGTTGTAAGACCATAAAATCTACATGATACTCCTAGGATTCAATGGTGACCATTATATCCTCGATCACACCATCTAGTAATACAATGGATTGATCTGCTAGTTGAAGAACAATATTGGTAGGTTGTAGTCCTGTTAAGGACAACATATTAAACATTTATTTTGTGACGACATTAATGGCAGCACCAAGATCCACCAAAACATTAGATATTGACTGATTGTTTATATAAATAGTAATAACTAGACTCCCGGGATCCCCATATTTTGGTGAAATAAGGTTTCCAGCTACTAAATAATCCAAATTTCCTTCCACCTAAACATTTTTTGGGTATTTCTTTTTCCTCCTTGGTGTTTTGATACACTCATTTCTAATAGTTTGGTTTAATTCAGGAATGTCCCTTATTGCTCACAGAATTGGGACCTCAATGTGCACTTTTTTCAATTATTTTACTAGCATTCTATCATCTGTAGGTTAAGTGCCTTGTAACTGCTCAGGGAAAGGAGCTTGATGGGTATTCTAGTTACGTTGTTGACTGTTCTAAGTGTTTTGTATCTGTGGAGAAGGTGCAGGTCCTGTATTGTCCTCATGTGTTTTTTCTTTATCAGTGTCTACATACATTTCTGTGATAAAAATAGGAGGATTCAATGTTTTTCCAAACCTCAGTCATAAATTACCAATAGTATTAACCTGCATTGTGTTACTTAGTCCTGCTTCATCAATTGAAGTTGTCTACTGATTTTTAGGATTTGCTACTAGCTGGGCTAGAATTTATCTTTGTGTTGCTTGTCCTTGTTTTTGGTAGGCCTGTGGGGGGGCCATTAAAGCTTGTTGTGGTTACTAGAATCTCTGTTGTTGATTAATGTTTTGTGGTGGTGTCCATGGCTAGTTTTGGTTAGGATACTGTTGAGAACCCCACTGTTGGTTGTGTCATGGACTTGCTGGGGTTGGTGGTGTCCAACCTGGATGAGTGTAGGGATTCATTCAAGGTGGTGGATGTGGATAAGTGATCCAATTTGATGGTGTCCATTTAGGTTGTCACTAAGTAGGCTGAGGGGCCTGATTGGGCCATGACATCCTCCAGGGGTTCTGAGCAGGTTGAGGTGGAAATCCATCATGATTATCTGGTCTTTGAACAAATTTTAACTCTGCATCATCTTGAGAGACAACATTCAAGCCTCCTTTCAACTGTGGAAAGATGGTGCAATGCTTAGTGTCATGGTCAGCCACTTCATAGATTAAACACATGCCTGTGACATCTAACGGACATTCTCTCAAGGGGTGTCTCCTCCTACACTTAGGGAAATATATGTTCAGAGGTTCTTTGGCAGGATTGGTTTTGGCCTTGAGTCCATCTATGGTTGATGTCAACTACAAAAAAATGTCTTTTTTCATGTTATCCATTTCCTCCAAAAGTTCAGAGGTACCCAAAGTAAGTTTGGATGTCTTTTTGTTTCTTATACCCTTTCGTGTTCTAGAGTAACTTCTGCATAGCTCAATGATTTGTTCCAAGGTAAGTTTATGCACATCTCCTCCTCCCATGAGATGAAGGGAATCCTTAGTTTCCTTGTCAAGTCCTTTAAGAATAATTGTTTTAGTAATGTCAGCATGTAACTCATAACCACTTCGTCGGTGGAGAAAGAGAAGTCTATCCAGATAATCCTCTAGATTTTCATCTTCTTTTTGTTGTATCTAGAAGAACTTTTCTTTTCTATCCCTTCCCCTACAGTAGTCATGATATTTATCCAAAAATGTTGTCTCCATGGCTTCCCAAGAATTAATGGAGTTAGAGGTAAACCCCATGAACCATCTCATAACAAAATCTTTGAGAGTGGAAGGAAACAATTTGAGTTTTTGATTGTCCGTTCTATAGTCATATGTCTGGCATAAGACTTTGAATTCAAACAAAAATTGATCAAGGTCTTCCATAGACATGCCTCGAAAGATAGGGAGGATGGATGGTGAGATATTTTTCATGGGTGCATCCTCATCCTCATCCAAGACAATGGGGTAAGTAAAGGTCCATCCCAAGGGGTGGTCTCCATTGTTTGCCTAGTCCCCCATTTCTGCATGTTGGCCGAAGGATACAAAAGGTTCAAAAATTATTCTAGGTGTTATTTTGGAGGCATTATTATTCACGGTGTCTTCTACGTGTAAAATGTCCAGAGATATTTGTTGAATGTTACGTGCTGTAAATATCCCTTGATTGTCCTATGGCCTATGCATCAAAGGTGGTTATTGAAACAAGGCCCAAGACATCTACTGGTTTCATATATGAACTCCATTAACACCAATAGCATGTGAAGTGAAAGAACAACATAGTGTTCTTATGGTCATCCCCTGGAAACAATGCCAAAAATGATGGGTCGTTGTATACTCCAATCATTTAACTAACATGATCTCGTGTTAGTGTCATTATAAACCAGGGCTATGTCCAAGGCTGTATGGAATGGAGCTTTATGTAACTAGTTCCCATTGGGATTTTTGTTTGTTACTAATCTATGGAAACCTAAGGTAAATCTATAGAATTCATCTATTGTAATGAAAGGAAGTCTAAAAGGCTACACTTATAATTTAAATACACACACAGTACTAAAACAAATGAAATTGCAACTTCACAATTGAAGCTAGAATTTAGTAAAAGTAAGATTGCATGTTAACTAGACTTTTCATAAAAGGAAACACATATTTCAAATAAAAGTGTTGGAAAAGAAATCAAATACAGTCAACCAAAGAATGCATGAAATATACTGAAACAAGGATTACAATAAGAATTATTAGAAAACCGCATATGTGAACATAAAACAACCTCATGTCTCCTCAGTTGAGTGGGCCCTTGCTCTCCCTTGGGATATAGGAATTACCAACATCTTTAGATATTTAAAATGATGTGTACTTCTATTAATTCAAATAAGTTCCATATTGTATACAACATATGAAGTTGAAATTTTTGAATCCCACATATGATATATTGCAAAGTATCTCCAAAAAAATCACTAATCATGTTCTTAGGAAGGTTTCTTAATATAGACACAAACTGTTACAGTATTCGCCATAATAGGCGGCACTAACATCTTCCACTAATCAATATTAACTAAAACTCATAAATGCTTATGGGACAATTAAGAATAAGTCCCATACTAATAGGTCGATTGGTGGAAAAATTCTTATGCTCCCGTATTCCAGATCCAAACTTGGACTCAGGAACAAACATCCATTAGTTCTCTGCACACATCATCACAATTTCCTCACAAAGATAGTTAGTAGGAAGTTTATACGTTAATCATTTTTTATGAACAAAAGCAATGAAAATGCATCAAATTCACTATGATATAACTATACAAAGCATCCTCATGCATTAACAAATCATATCTAAGTGGCAATTTACTAATCATAGGAATGATATAAATGAGCCAAATGATGCACTCATCAGAAATATGTGGGGAAAGGTTTAAGTATTGAGGGAAAAGGTGATGGTTAACTCGGGTCATGAGTAATGGAAATCAACTGCACACACATGTATAGATTGCAACACAGTACCAAGTTGAAGAGATTGCAAAATCTACATCATCCAAGGTTGACAGGTTTATCCAAATAAGGGTGAAGTGATTCCGGTATCCAAGGTATAGGATATGGTCTGGAAACACAACATAGGTCAAGTGTAAGAATATTTAGGTATGTTCTGGTACACCAAATTTTTGGTTGGGATAAATGGTACGACAATAGGAAAGGTATGGTTGGTAGGCTAAAATAACGTAGGTAACAACATTGCAAGGTATAGTGAGTACATAAGGTCAATGGTCACATCAAGTATGAAAAGTTCAAGAAAATAGCTCATGACATGGGTAAGGCCAAGGTATAGGTAAAATAACAATTCCTAAGACACAACAAAGGAAATGTAGGGGTAGGCTGGGTTTGTAGGCATGTGTCAATGGATGGCCGGAAGGATAAAAGGTGCATGGGCACTAATGGTTGCAAGAAAAAGGAATCTTAGAAAGGCCAAATAGTTATAAGGGTTGACTGATGTCGGTTATAGTAGGATAGATGTCGATTGGCTAGGGCACAAATAGGACCGGTGTCAATCGGATCAAGTTGGGTTTATAAAATATTTTTTTTGTATTTTATAGAATCAGTGGTGTTGTGACTTTGGAGAAAATGACATAGTCATTTTATTTTTTAGTACTTTTTCTGAGAGAAAAGGACATGGCATTGTATCCAGCTAAGGTGGAGAGTTGAGTTAGCGAGTCTCAGAGTGGGTAATTGGCATTCGATAGGAAGGTCCACAAGATAAGTGTGATTAAGTTGATTGGGTGGAGGTGAGGAGGGCATTGGGTGATGGCAGAGGTAGAAGAGGGGTTGGGTGGACCACCAATGCAATGTCCCGATGTGCCCCCACAAATATGACATCGCAACGAGGTAAGATTTGATCCCATTCTATGTTGGTTAGGTAGATTGATTTGTAGAAATCCGGTTAGGGTAAAATGTGTTTGTTGGGGGAAAAATTAAAGTGAAATTTGAAAGAAATTTGGTGAAATAAGAAGGGTAGGAAGGTTGATGTAGGTTAAAGGGGGGGGATGGGTGGGGGGGAGGTTTGGGTAGGAATGGATGGATAGTTAGGGAGGAATGGTGAGTTTTTAGAGAAAATGGGTAGGGTTTCACGGATTTTGTCGCTGTGACAGTGACCGACGTTAGTCAAGGGTTGGCTGACATCGGTGGGAGTGATCCAAAATCAGTCATGAACAAGTTGACCCATGCCAGTTTTGGGAGACCGGTTAATAGGAACTGATGATGGTTTATTATGAGGGAAAAATATGCCAGGAGATGAGATAGAGTGGGTGGGGGAGATAAGCGTGGGTAAGAGGTATAAATAGAAAAGAGTCAAGCAATGGGAAATTGAGATGGGAGGAAAAGTAGTTATCAGGATTGGGGTGGAGAGATAGGTCATGAATAGGGGGGTCTAGGGAATAGGTTGGGGTTCAAGGGTGAAGGGGAGTATGGTCGAGGTCTAATGATGTTATGGTTTGTTGGATGCAGGCAAGGGAGCAATTACAGATACATGATAGGGTACTACCCTTGTTATTAGCGGTACGAGGGAGTGTGACAGCTAAGGAGTGGCACCATATGGTAGAGGTAGGCTTGATTGGGGTTAGACACTACCGGAACGTAGTCTGGGAGTCGATTTTGATGGTTTCCCTCATCGACAAATGGGATTCGGTGACCAACACATTTCATTTTCTGACAAGTGAGATGACCGTCACCTTAGAGGATGTTTATAGGATCCTGTGGTTTCTAATAGTAGGGATGCAGGTGTATTCCATTTCCTAAGAGGCATATGAGGAGTTGATGTCGATAGTGTTTCGTGAGGGGCTGACGGAGTTGAGGTTCCATAGCACCAACATGAGTTATGGAGATATGTATCGGGCCCATCCAGAGGAGATGATGTTAGTGGTGATGATGATGGAGGGATTCTGTTGCTTTTCTCTACCAGATGCAAAGGGTGGGAGATTCCCACGGGGATTAATAGGGGTTATTCATGACATGATGGAGGACAAGACCCATTGTATGGGCACCACCATTCTTGGTGCAACTATACAGAGAGTTATGGGCCTAGGGTGGTTACGGTTGTTCAGCCTATGCTGCACATTCCTACAACACTGTTGGTCATATGAGCACATCATATGTGTGCGTCTAGTGGGCATGCCCTGACTTGATGCATTGGAGGCGGGCATGGTTCGGGAGGGATACAAGTGATGGGTACTTGCTGTTGGAGAGCACTGAGCTGCCAGGGATAGACATGATGTAGCATATTACAGGGATGTATTAGAGGGGTTTTCCAGTGTGGACATTATTTGGAGGCCGTATGTGGGCTTAAAATTGTATAGATAGATGGCCGAGGAACTACAAGAGCTATAGTTGCTCTGATGGATAGAGGGGTGTCGTGCAAGAGAGCACAAGATGATACCTATTGACAGGGTCATACGACAGTTTGGGTTGTCATAGGATCTACCTCCACCATTTCCACAGTACATGAGGGATGACATGGAGAGGCCTATGCCTCTACCACATCCGGCGGTGCCTACAGGGTAGAAGGAGCAGGTGGAAGACTGGAGGATTGATGAGGTCAGGGTTACAGATAGGTAAAGACAGTGGTGGGAAGCACAACTACAGGAAGTACCGCTTAGGCCAGGGTAACCTAACTTAGCCACTATTACAGTTTAGAGGGACGCTCTACAGGGGCAGGTGACTACTTTGGTGACATAGTTGGGTATATTGCAGGTGAAGTTGATAGGGTCAAAGGCACAAGTGGCCACACTACAGGCACATTTAGTAACCCTACAGGCCCAAGTAACATAGGGACAGGTGCCCACACAGGGTGAAGATGGAGATGAGATACATGTGGCCACCCTATAGGCATAGGTAGTAGGTTTGCAGGGCTAATTGGCCACTGCATAGGCATAGATTGTGGCCTTTCAGGCCTAGGTACAGGCACAGGCACCTACACATGTTCAGGGATAGGTTCCCATTTTACAAGAAGGGGTGGGACAGGGGCCCACAATAGAGGTACAAGGTCAGAGGCTGATGGCACCATTGTAGACAATACCCATGGCCAGGTTTAGGGATTCCCTAGGCAAGGTGAGATATTATCAAGATCACCTGATGATTGTAGGCATAAATGTCCCTACTTATGGAGAGTATAAAGCACAAAAGGCCTCAATTGAGAGGACCAAGTCTCGCACTCATAGCGTGGACAGTACAGGGGCCGGAAATCCCTGAGACAGGGTCAAGGTGAGGCTACTAGTATATGGAGGCTAGCTCAAGGTGAGGTACTCGCAGAGGTCAGGACGAAGCCCATGGAGGGTCGCGAGATGATAGCGGGACATCGCATGGGAGCAGAGAAGGAGGAGATAGGTAAGATAGGCATGGAGGATATCTGACAGGGGGATACCTGATAGTTATGCATATTTCCATTTTTGTGTGTATTTTTGTTATATACCAGCCTACGTACTGAAGAGAGTGAGGTTGTATATGAGAGTTTTAAGATTTTTGATCATATACTGACCTGCGTGCTGAAGATGGTGAGGATGTAGCTGAGTGATTTGAGATATGTGTATTTATTTGTATCTATGTACATATGTATGTATACATAGACTTTCTCATTTATATAGATGATGATATTTATAGTATGGAGGGTGTACTTGTTTTAATTTCCATTATTATGTGTGTACATGATGGGAACTAGGGGAATTAGGCATGATTGAGTTGAGGTCATGTAGGCATGGATAACTTAGGTCAATTAGGCATGATGGAGTCAGGTCATATGCATGATGGATTTAGGTCATAGGCATGATGGATTCAAGTCATAGGCATGATGGATTGAGGTTATAGGCATGATGGAGTTAGGTTGTAGGCATGGTGGAGTCAGGTTATAGGCATGATGGAGTTAGGTTGTAGGCATGGTGGACATAAATGATGATGTATATGCATGTTATGGTTTAAGTTTGACAATATTGCTATAGTGGAAATGTAAAAATGATAAATGAATGATGTGATGATGGTGTAAAAATGTTCATCAATTGTTTCTTGTTTGGTTTAATTTCAAATTTTTGATATAAAATGGAAATGAAGTAAGGTAGGATGTGAATAGGGAAATAAAGGACAAAATAGGTTAGGGTGAAGAGTGGCCGAGCTAACCTTAAAGGGCCCCATGCCCTCGAAGTGCTACCTACATAGCCTTGGAGAAAAGGGGACTCAGGCCGATGTAGTTCTCCCATAAGCTAAGGAAGAATATGATGAATTAAGGGGATGGGTGGTGAATTTTTAGGCTTAGTTGAGTTTAGGTCATAGACATGATGGATTTAGGTCATAGGCATGGTTAAATGTAGGTCATAGGCATGAGTGAGTTAGGTCATAAGCATGGTTGAGTTGTTTTAAATATAGGTGTCGATGATCTAGTCCTGTATAGGATAGTCAATAAGTAATGAGGAAGGCGAATGGTAAGAGGTGGCAAAGGGACATTTAATTGATAAGAACCTAATGATTCTACCATACCCCAGATGGGATTACAAACGTAAGACCCTAAAGGCCTTACATACTGGACTATTCTAAGGGTGAAAAAAGTCACATGATCATGAAATGTTGCAGTTGCGGCAAGTCCCTTGAGTAGAGAGGAAATTAAGATGAAAAGGCAATGAGGTGAGAGTGGGTGGTTTAGTGTAACGTAGTGTATGATAGTGTATTTTTTTTAGCAAGAAACCCAGGATAAAAAATAGTCAAGTCCATGACGAAAATTTCATCATTTTCTTCATTTTTTAATTTTTTTGTTTTTAATAGACTGATCAATGTGGGAAGTCTATATGGGATGAGTATATTATCTCCTTAAGGTCTTCACGAAGCTGATCGATGCGGGAAGCTTCTAGATATTTTTATTGTATTTTGCAATGAATTTATATAGCTATCCTTCAAGGGAGTAGTCTATTTATAGCAGCAAAATAGAGTGAAGAGATGTTCCCTTTTGTTGGAAGTTTGACTCAAGGAGTTGAATCCTTTTTTTTTTGACGTTTAAGTCATGGACAAGACTATATATGAAGATTAGGTTCTTGTGTAGAAGAAAAGACCATAACACACATAGGTTAATTATGAAAGAGGTGGATTTGAGTGATGAATGACCATGGGATTCCATCTTTAAGAAGACAAAAAATATCCATGAGAATCATGCTATGAGTAGAACCATGGTACGCATATTGAAGAGGAGGTTGAAAGGTGACAGGTAATCACATGATTCTTTTTTAGTCTTGGATCCTCAAAAATGGGTAATATGGAAGGTGAACAATGCTAAAGGGATGAGCAATCAACTAACAGAAAGTGGTATAGGACTTGATGTCAACAATAAAATGGTTGAAGATGCAAGACGTTAAGAGGCTCTAGTTCAGGTTTACCTTCGAGTGAAGACAAAAAATAAGCCCCTAATCCATAGGCATGGGTAACGATATAGGGTCCAAGCCAATTAGGAGAAAATTTTCCCCATTTACTTTTCTCTTCTTTGGTTACATGTTGATTTTCCTTCAGGACAAGATCACCAACCTGAAAGGTTCATTCGTGGACATGTTTTTCATAGGCATGTTTGATATGTTTTTGGTAGATTTGGAGATGGTTAAGATCATTAAGATGATGTTCATCTAATAACTCAAGTTGTATCAAACGATCCTGGTGAAAGTCATCGTTGTTGAGCTTGTCTTGTATTGAGATGCGGAGAGATGGAATCTAGACTTTGAGAGGTAAGACAACCTCGGTACCGTAGACCAGAGAAAAAGGTGTGGCAACAGTTGAAGTGCAAATACTAGTGAGATAAGCCCACAAGGAAAAACAAATGTGTGACTGCCAATCCTTGCCAATATCATCAACTACTTTCATAATAATTTTGTTCAAGGTTTTATTGGTCGATTCGTTCAACATGGTTTACATCTCAAAAGGTAACGACTAGTGAATATATGAATCTTCCACACCAATGTAGGTGAGGATGGAATCATCATCCTAACATTGAAAATACTTAATATAAGGTGTATCATCATTGATCATGTCAGGATATAGGAATGGGAGAGAAGAAGGAGCTTTGCCATCCCGTTGATAGGTCAGAGGTCCCAGGGAAATTGTGTTTACAATTTGTTTTAGGAGGAATAGATTCAGGATCTATGGACTCCATGGGTGAAGATGGTGATGTGGGTGAATGAGGTGGAGAAGGTTTTTCTTCCTCAATGAGGTCAACGTGAGCCTTCTTGGGAGGTGGTGTGTCAAATCCAATGTTACTACGGTCATTGTGTTTATGGGTGGTACAAGAGATGATAGTATGGTGGCCCTATTCATAAAACCCGAAGCCAAATCCTTTCCATATGCAATGGTGGAGGAAGGTGTAAGTGAAGCGGCGGTTAGTAAGGGAATGTAAGTCAAATGAAAATGTTAATGTTTAGGATGGAGGTTTGGGTGAATAAGTGGCTATATCAAGTCCCCAATACGTTAGATTAGTGCAAAGGTGGGGAGAACCATAAGGAAAAACCTTGCCTACATAGTAGTCATAACTAGGGTGTTGACACAGGTTCCCATACTCTTGCGGGGTGAGGAACGTGTCGATATTTTATAGGCAGTACTCTCCCAGAGTGAGGCATTGAAAAACACTTTCTAAGGGATCAATATCCAATATGTGAGTAGTGGGGATAGACAAATCACTAGATGATTGGGAAGCAAATCAGTTAGCTGTAGAGGCTGTGGTGATAGTAGGAATAATAGGGTTAGATGTGGGAGACGCAGTGGCAACCTTGGTGGACGGGCTTGTGGGTGAAGGTGAAGTGTGGGTAATGATAGATGCCTTGACTGGTACAAGTACATCATTTGGTCGGTATAACATGTTATAGGTCTTGAATGGTGAGGTGTTGATGGGGATGGTGTAATTATGTCCTTCATGCTCAAATTTTACAAAACGGTGTAAAGTTGAAGGGACACAACCCATGACACAAATCCAAGGTCTTTCGAGCAATATGTTATATTAGAACTACCCCTCTAAGATGTAGAATAGTTCTAGGTCAATGCGAGGGCCTACGTGAACATGAAGGATAATATTACCAAGGGTGGCGATGGCATCGTTAAAGGAGTGCAACATAACTGGGTTATTATGCAGACAATTAGAAGGAATACACATTTAATTTTATGCATGGGAGGAGATGATGTTAATGCTAGAACCACCATCAATCATGACACGTCGTATATGTATGTTATCGATATAGACAAAAATGAAAAGGGTGGGATTAGGGTCATCTGACTAGAGAGGTGTAATCTCCTCTTCAGAGAAGCTGAGGGCGGAAACGTGAGGAGGGGTTGTGGGGGTAGAAGGAAGAGCTGATTTTTTTAGTGAGGCCACATGGTGAGGGGTGATAATCAAGGCCACTAGTGTGCGGTCATTGGGTATAACTTCAATGGATTATAAAACCTCAATAAGGGCTTGTTTGTGGGATTTAGAAGTCTAGACAAGATCATACAAAGACATCTTTAGATGAGACTGATGTAATTGTTTTATCATTATGTGATGGGTGACCCTGTCAGAGATAGGGTATGTAGGTCTGTGGATGGTGATTTTGGGAGCAGGTGTAGATGGAATATTGGGTACAGGGTTGGTTGATGGGCTAGTTGTTTTTTCTTTGCCTTTTTCTTTTTTAGCGTGGGTAGCAACGCGAACCGTGTTAATCTAAGGGGAGGTGGATGGAGAGGGTATGTCATGAAAGGTACAACGGCATGAGGGGAAAAATCCTAGGGGTGGATAAGATCCTTATGAAATGAGTAGGGCACATTGATATTTGGGTGGTGGTTTGACCAACTCTCTAATATGGACCATGTTGATCTCAAATTTTGGGGGTGGAGATATTGATCATTGAATGGGTAAAGGACGATGATGTATGGTGAGAAGTGATGGGTGGAGCATGGCCCTCATCAAGAAGGTCTTCATCATTGATTTTTTCAGGAGGAAAAATTTGAAGAAGAACGGTCTTCAGAGTCTTACAATTTTCAACATCATGTCCTAGCACACGATGAGAGGCACAAATATTAGTTTCAAGAAATCCTTTTGGTTTGGGTTTGAGAGGATCGTAAGGTTGAAGCAGTGGTAATGTGATGATAGAAGTATCTAAGATATTGGTTAAAATTTTGGTGTAGGACCTCGCTAATGGATCGCAATGGGAGGTGAGTGTGGGTTTGGGTACAAGTGTGGCTGATTGTGAAGGAAGAGGCTTTACAGGAGGGGGAATGGGTTGGTCTACTAGTTTGGTATGTGGAGTGGTCTTAGGTCTCATTGGAATCTATTTGGGTAAAGGTGGGGTAGAAGAGTTGGAGATGGAAGGTTTGGTTGGTTTGGCTACCTTAGTGGAGGGTAGTAGATTCTTATCTTTGGGTTACACCTCCTTAGGTAAAGGTGACACAAGACTACGAGATGAATAAGAGAAAATAGATAGTGGAAGAGGACGGGTTATCCACGGGGGCACCTGAGTTGTGGTGGAGGTGGTTAGTAGAGGTTGGGTAGGTGGCATTGGTTGAAGTTGTATACGCAAGGTTGGGGTTATAGTAACTGGTGGATGTATAGGTGGCAAGAAGTGCATGAATGAGGGTGAGGGAGCTTGGTTTTTGGGTGAATGAGGTGTAACAAAGGCTCATGATGCAGTAGTAGGTTGTTTAAATTTTGACTGGATTTGGGTATGATATTGTTTAGTCAAGGTTGATGGGTGAAGCCCTAGGATGTATAGGAAGGGGGAGGGTGACAAGGCTGTAGTAGGTGAGACCGGTGCACGTGGCCTAGAGGGTTGGGTTTTCTTTTTAGGTGGGAGGATAATGCTACTGCAAAATCTGGAAGATGTAGCTAAGTCCAATTTGACAAGTGGGTGAGTAAGGCTTGATGTCGGCATAACACCCAAAGTAGTGATGGGTCTAGATACAGGTGGGGAGATAAGTGTGGGTAGGTTTTTAGGTTTGGGAATAGTTGTAATGATGGGTAGATGTTTTGATGGAAGTAGGGATGATGAAGAGGAAGCCATTTCAATTGGCATGGTCAGTGTAGTTTTGGCTGCCAAAAATACCTTTGGGTAGGTTGTGGAAGTATCTTCAGGAAACATTTACATTTGGGTCAAAACGGGGAGCTGAAGATGTCCCCAGAGCATGGAATGATTAACCCAATCCAAAAAATTTACCAAACGTGAAAACAAGATTACTGAATAAGATGATGGAGTGGGTTGGGTAGCAATCCCTATAAAATATGTCTATGAGATAGGGAATTGGCTGGTCTTAGATTCTGTAGGTAAAAGAGCTAAGATCATGTCATTAAGTTTCTGGGATGCTAGGGGAGAAATATCCCTGAAAGGTAGTTACATGTCTGAAGCATCTCCCATGGGTGGGAGAGATAATAGGTCGGGTGAGGTAGACTTCTCTCTCGGTAGAGGAGAAGGCGATGATGATTATCATATGGATGGGAGATTAACAAGTGTTTACGGTTCAAAAGGTTGGGAAGCAGACGATAACATGACATTGGTAGAAAGTGTGGATTCCTCTGTGAGAGCAAGGGTAAAAGAGGGGGACTCCTCTATGGGTGGAGGAGTAAAAGAGGTATGCTCCTCTATGGGTGGAGGAGCTCGTGCCAAGATTTCCTCAATAGATGAAGTAGGTCGGTTTTGAGGAACCTTTGGTGTGATATCAAAAACTGTGTGAAACTCATAGACGATGTTGTCGCTAAATGAAGGTTCATTATTTTGATTAGATGATGGTTTATGATTAGGGAATGGATTTTTGAAGATGTGCAAATTATGATTTGCTATCATGTTCAGGTTGTCTATGAAAATATCTCCATTTTCTATCATCTCTTAAACAATGTTTTTAAAAGTTATGCAGTTACCATCACTATGTCCTTTAACGTGATGATAATTATAGTATTTGTGCTCTTTATACCATGCGGGCATAGGATGAGCAGGGTCGAAACTTGTATGAGGTTTTATGGGAGGAAGTGTAATGGCTCTAGCTTTAAGAATTTTTTCCAAGACTGAATAATAGGGCTCTCTGATCGAAGTGTACTTCCGATGCTCCCGTCGAAGTTGAAAATCCTAAACATGAGAAAGATTGGAAGAAGGTTGAGCCGGATTAGAAGGATGAGGTGGACCCGCCTTGAGGACTAATGCGTTGGCCGATATTTTGGGCTTTGAATATTTATTTTGGGGTTTTGAAGATGAATAAGATTCATTGGATTTGAATGGGGTGCTCTTGTTCCATAATTGGATTTTCTTTTCTTTAATGGCATGAATTTATAGTTTTTGGGCCATCGTGAATGATTCATCAAAGGTTCGGAAGGTTTGGACTTACAGAGTTGGTGAGATGTGTTTGGAACAAGCTCTAGTGAACAACTCAATAAGTTTAGTCTGAGGTAGTTGGAACGTCAATTAGTTAATAAGACTCTGCCAACAGGAAATGAAATCTACGATAGATTCATCTTCGTACTTCTGGGTTGAATAGAGATTGGTCATGGTGCCTCTCTTGGTAACATTGATTGAAAAATGATCTAGGAAAGCTTGGGCTACTTGATTAAAGGAATAAATGGAATGTCAAGGTAGTCCAATGTACCAATCTCATGTTGTTCCTATCAAGGACATTGGGAAAGTTGGTAGGAGTAAAGCGTCATCATGGGTGATTAGGTAACACCCATGTTTAAATGACCGCAAGCATTGTTGCGGGTCTTCTTTACTATTGAAGTGATTTAATTTAGGCATTTCCCAATGCAGTGGGTAAGGAAGAATGGGAATAGATAGATGGATAGGCTCATTACATATTTCATCATATGTTAAAGAATTATGGGAGCCAGAAATAGATGTTTCTAAGGTCTAAATTTTCTCCATCATCATTTTAATGAGGTTGTTAGTAGGTTGGGATGAATGGGTTCCTCCTGTAGAAAAAGGGGGTTGATGTTGAATGTATGAGGTGGGTGGTATGTTGGTGTATGGTGGCGATGAGTGTGAGAACTACATAGGAAAAATAGATGTGGGTGACATATAGCCAGTATAAGTAATAGATAAGCTTAGGGGTTGTTGGTAGTATGTGTAAGTGGGTGGGGTAGACGTAAAGACTCTAGTAATGATTGGGGGTAAGGATTTTGTGATGGAAAGGATGAGGTTTTTGAAAGGGGCGTAAGTTTTTGACACCGGAGGTGGTTGTGATGCAACGAGTATATGGGAAGTGGCGGGTGCAGTTAGAGCTAAACTCATAGGGGTTTTCAAAGGGATAATCAATGTTGCGGGTGTAATTGATGACATAGATGTTGTGGTTATAGCAGATGTGGGATTTAGCTGAGATACCACATGTGATAAAGTGGATGATGGTAGTGTCGAACTGGTGCTAGCTGATGCAGAAGTAGGGGCTAGAGCCGGAGGGATAGATATAGGCATGTCATAAATTAATTGTCCTAAGGAATCCCGAGTGGAAGAATGAGCAAGGTAGTACTGGAGGGTAGTGGTATTGTGGTCGAAGAGTCTCGTAAAATCCTC
This sequence comes from Taxus chinensis, assembly GCA_019776745.2. Lineage (NCBI taxonomy): Eukaryota > Viridiplantae > Streptophyta > Pinopsida > Cupressales > Taxaceae > Taxus > Taxus chinensis. The sequence goes on along the minus strand of CM034147.1, from coordinate 283,497,119 downwards.
ATCACTGGTGGTAATGGGAATAAGCTGAGTCGGATCCATAGGTGACATAATGGACGATGGTGATGGACTAGGTGGGAGTGGCTGACGACTAGTGTGAAACACAAGGGTGTTAGTTTGGTTGCGAGTCAACACCATTTCAATCAATGAAAATTAGGTGAATTGTACTCTGTAAATAACATAGGGGACAACAAGGATGTGAAAAAATATATTTCGAGAGGAGAATTGGGTAAATATTTCGATAAAAATCAAAACAGGGTGACTGATGTTGGTTGCAAGAACTAATGCCAGTTAAGGTATGACCGATGTTGGTCAAGAGATGACCAATAACGGTTACTGTGAAGAATAATAGTTTAAACAAATAAAGTAGAAACTAGTGATTTTTAGACAAGGAGATGGTATTGGAGGACTATGATCAGAATAAAGAGAGTATGTTGATACACGAAAAATTTTAAACAGAGAAGAAGGTGAGATGAGTGTTCCCTAGATAAACTGATCCAACATAACAAGGGACCGATACTGGTTTGGTAAACTAATGTTGGTCAGATGTAAACCAAAGACAGTCATGGGACTGATTCCAGTTACTATGAAATTTGAAAAATGAAGAAAAATGAGGTGTTGTGAATTTAGATTGTATGAAGAATAAACTCATAAGTTTGGGTATGATAAGATGATTCCCTCACACACTCAAACAAAGTCAGAATACTCCGACTATGATGGAAGAACGTGAATTTGTTCCAGAAAGGATTTAGGAAAAGTTCATCCTTAGAAGTAAAACATGAATATAATTTAGGCAAAATATTCCGAACAAGTAATTGATAAATTTAAAAGATAGGGGTAATACTAGCTAGCCTACTAAGAAAACCAAAATGAATATTGTATACAGAAGAAAAATCCTCCAATGAATCCATGGGATTAGGAAAGGTTAATACATGATTGACGTGTTAGGAAATTAATATTAGTGTGAACTATACTTGAGTTGTTTAGAATATTGTTATGTGTGAGTTTTGGTTGTTAAACCAAACTCAAATAAATAAGTATAAAGGGAGTATTGTTAAAACAACCTCCTTGAATATAGGAATTGTTTCTCCTATATATGTGTATGAATTTTCTATTGAATATGAGAGTAGAATGAATCAATTTTTTCTATGTAATATGTTACTTGTCTTTCATCTAGTATCAGAGCCATACTGGTCCATGTAATGAAAGTCTTTGAAAACAATGTTAGTTTTTATAATTTGATCTAGGGGGATCTGTCATCACCAATCCGGCACTATGATAATTCTTCACCGGGAACTCCTCGTGCTATGATTATTTACTAATGCACAGCCTTTAGTTTGATGGATGTAATCTGGAAACAAAACAACAACAAAACACAAAAATACCATCGACTATGATAAGACGGAATGATGACAAATCTGAAATATCAAAGTAAATTATATTAACATGAAATTGTTACAATCTCACCCATGAGGTACTTCAACAAGACTATGGGAGAAACTTTACAATTACACCTCTCGATGGCTTCTTCAACACACCTTTAACTGATGGCTTCCTTTGCACACTTCCTACAATATTTCTCACTACTTCTTTCTATGCTAAATGAGGGGGGTAGCCTCTCTATTTATAGAACTTACAGGCTTATCCATCTTATCTCTAAGATAGGATAAGAAATCCACTCTGACGAATCATATTCCATACCTTAACTCTTATCTGTACATGTAAGCTTATCTCTTAAGATAAGATAAACCTTATCATTTTACATGGGTTCCACATTTTTAGAATTTTTACAAATAAAATACACAAAATATTTATGACCTCACTCCTTGTCCTTATTACCAATATAATATTTCTAATTCCTAATCATGTAGACCCTACTTCTCTAATTACCCAAACTTTGACATTTTAATATTACCGGACCACTTACGACAAATATTTACTTTTTAAAACATTCCTATTGTACTTTGACTATTACCGTACTCCACATTATTTACGGCGTCGTACTGGCAGCGCCGTTATCTTCTATCGGACGCTACTACTAATTACACTTAACAACATTCTATTCCTAATACATACATTAATGAAATAGAAATTATGGAGGAAAATTTTAGTGTCGACATATCTCAGTTGTGTTATTAGCCATGTTGATGTCTATAGAATCGCACTCTATCATTTTCTGCTCCCAGAAAATGGTGATATCTAATAGAGGATTTAGTAGACTTGGTATCATTTGTGTAGTCTTGTGATCCTCATGTCTTCATCCAAGCGAATTTCATTTATTCTACGTATTCCCTTTTACAGCCATATATCTTCCATATTGACTACTTAGACCTATAGAAGTCTATTTTCATGAGCAGATCTATTGTGGATGGTCAGATCCAAGAATTCATGACCCTCTTTAGTATCAATAATTTTCAACCCAACTGTAGATTCCAAGTTGACCTTAAAGTTAAAGGTGGCATCATCTACCATCAATCTCAAGGGGAAAGAAAATTCACAGGCTATCAAGGCAAGATATTTTATTTAGGAATCCATTGTCTCCATGTGGCACATTCCTAGAGGGCCTGCTAAGAGATGGTCAATTCTAAAATATTTGGTAGTCATGAAGTTCATCATGCATTGAGATGTCTTCATTTGGTATTGAATAATTATTTCTTCCAATAACGAATTAACTCTCTACCTACATACAACTTCCCACTATAGTCTTTCTCCATGTTATAGATCCATTTAAAGGATATATTGGTTAGTCAAAATTACTCATGATCTGATCTTCAGTCTAGCCCACACATCTTCACAAGTTTGTGGTCTAGGAATTAGATCTCTCAGGCACCATTTGTGGAAATTGAAGTATGTCGAATTATGCATTGACTGTTACTCAGTCTCAGGATATCGCCATTAAAATCAAGCCATCCATGTAGATCTATGAGAAAATATCCTCCACATACCATTTCGTGCTCCATTTTACTCGACACGTCATCCCCTTCCACTCATCAAACTAGTTGGAGTCCAAAACTCTACCACATATAGATTGCTACTTGAAAATTTTGACAATGACGTAAGAGTCTAAAACTATGTGTTTAAGGTTTATAGTTTTTTTATTTATGTCTTGTTGTTATTATTATTAATTTTAAATCAATTATTAAGTCTTTGAAGCATGAAATGTAAGCATTGTATTTCACCTTATTATAGAAGTTAGGTCTATAAATTAAAAATCATTATATCATTGTGGTGTCAGTGTTTTAAATAGTCCTTCATCTTTGTAAATGTCATTGTTATTGTCAAAGTTAAGAGTCATACAAGTCAAATATGTTATTTTATCTTTTTTATTGTCTTGTTATGGTCATAGCATGGTATCTAGAGTCTCAATAGTGTCAGTATTATCAAATATTGTAAAACAAAAAAAAATTGCCTCACTTTTAGTAGGACACATTTTTGATGGAATCCGACATCTGAGTTGAACTTGAGGGGGGCATTCTCAAATGAGCCTCAAAGCAATATTCAGCTGAGCTGGTAGTATAAAATTGGGGGAATGAAGGAAATCAACACATCTTACTAGTCACCAACGATGAGTTTGCATACAACATTGGTGACACCTTTTTATATTATTTCAGTTGTTTGCTTTGAGTGGTGTGTGCAAAAATAAAAAAAGCTCTACATTCCATGCCAAATTTTGAAATAAGCAGCATGTGCATTGTGGGTACTGAGAACAGTTGTATAGGAGGGTAGTTGAACTAGAGTGATCCTCTGACTGCTAAGATTCTTTGACTGTCGTACTTCTAACATCGATTGGACAGTGAAAGAGCATTCACTGGAAGTGAAAGCGAGAACTGTTGAGTTCATGTATGTAGGTGAATTAATGGAAGTGTGATCATTTGGTATGGGATTCATTATGGTGAAGTGGATTGGTCATGTGTAACAAGATCCAAATAGTAAGATCCAAGCCAATAATATACAGACCTAAAAGTATGCAGAGGCATATGATTATGTTTTCAGTTCTTGAGATGTCTTTTCTTCCCATATTCACACTAAGAGGGAATATTAGGGAATTAATATTAGTTTGGACTATAATTGAGTTATTTAGAATATTTTTATGTATGATTTTTGGTTGCTAAACCAAACTCATGTAAATAAGTACATATAGGGAGTATTGTTAAAACAACCTCCTTGAATATAGGAATTATTTCTCCTATATATATGTATGACTTTTCTATTGAATATGAGAACATAATGAATCAATTTTTTCTGTGTAATATGTTGCTGCTCTTTCATGAAAAATTATAATTCAACATCATTGTCATAAAAAAAATTGCACAATAAACTCCTTCGAATGTAAACCATAATGGGTCACTGGTGACTGGGTAAACAGAAAAAATAGATTTTAATGGGAAATTCTAAAGCTTAAGCATCACAGGAAAAGAAAAGAGAGAGAGAGAGAGAGAGAGAGAGAGAGAGCTAACTTATCCTTATATACAAATCACTACGAATACATTTATAAGATCAAAACACTAATGCATTAAATTCTAATTCATGTGAACTGTGAAAAAATAGAAAAGTGTATTCGACATTAAATCACACAAACTGTAACAAAATTGAAAAGTTTAATGATAATGATAAAATAGTTATACTTGAGGAAATATTAATTATATTTGCCAACCCATGGGCAGCAGGCCACTCATAAATAATTTATCAACCCATGGGCGATAGGCCTCTCAAAAATTATTTATCATAAATTACAATCATTATATGAATTCATTTTTAGCTATTTCCTACTAGTACTCATGAGTCATGGATTTTATAACTGATATAGATTTAATACATCACTTTTCCTGATTATCCACATATTCCCATATATATTCATATTTATTATCTTTTCATATCTAATTCCTACTAATTCATATTTTTACTACCCCTTTTTCCTACATAAAATCGTTAATTTATGTATATGATGATGCAAAATTAAAGGGCTCAAGGAGACCTCTCCAATGAGACCAATTTTACAAGAATTAGAGTAGTAGATCAAAAGTTATGGTCATTTGAAGTTTTACATATTGGGACTCGAGAGGAACAAGGAAATGACACGTGGAAGTTTCTAATTAGTCACTGAGATTGCCTTTGAAATGTGTGCCCATGAATGCCAGTGCCACTCTGCCTCACCTCACCGGCACCGCGGACCTGAAAATTTATTGAATCATTTTATTATGCAGGATTGGAGTACTCCTATATTGCTTATGACACATAGAGATTGCATTCAACTGGGATTAGAAATATAGCTAGCTGACTGGTACTTCATGGAGGAATATATTGTGCTAAGGTTTTATGGATCAAAAGTATAACCTTACAAATTTGCAATACATGTGACAGGGAGGTTTTTTTCCTTGGAATATATACAGAAGATGGAAAGCATAGTTAAACTGTGTTTTTCTATTTAGAAAAAGAGGAGTATATTTCCTCCCTTACCGTTTTCATGTGGAGGGTTCACATTTGAAAGAGAAGCATTCAATGTGGAACGTGAAATTTAAATTTTTAAGTTTGATGTTGACTCTTACTAGTTGTATGACCCATGTGAGGTGATTAAAGAAAGGGTAGTGGTGAACAAGAACTCTTCCACTAAAATTCAACATGAAAGTAAACCCCTACTAGAAAAATTGAAAAACAAGAACTCTTGGGATGATGTAAAAAAATTAATGGATGAAATTTTTATTGAGAAAGGAATTATTTTTCAAGATTTGTCAACACAAATTTTGAGATTGGATCCATAAAAAGAGGCAGAGGAATTTCAATATGATTTTTTTAATGCAAAAGACGATAAAAATTCCTTCTCTAAAACCATGCCAATACATCTAGATCTTTTTTTGCAAGATAAAATTTGGAAAATGTAAAAAATAATTGTCTTTTGTTCTATGAGGCGGGACCTAGGTGATCCAAAAGTTGTTACAAAGTACAATTCTATTCCAGAAGATGTATTTTTTAGCTTATTGTGGAATGCAATGCATCCCATAGAGGTAATTAGTGATGATCAGTATGAATCTGAGGAGGAATTACACACTCCACTTGCTAAGGGGATAACTCATAAAAAATTATGAGTGAAATAATGAAACAAACATATACTAAATGAGCATTTATAGCTAAAAAGACAGGTTTTAGTGGTGGTGGTTTTGGTTCAACAGGAAAAGGAATTTGGATTCCACCAGAGGTACATCCTAGAAAAGGTTTCGATAGGTTAGGCCTAGGGGCTTCACCTTTGGAGGCAAGACCACTGCATACAATAACTACAAGTGGTAATCCAATGCATTTTTATCTGGAGTTGAATCCTCAGCAAATGTTTCAGTCACATGTCAAAAATTCAAGACGAGAAGTTGACAATGAATATGTTAATTATTCTATTGTTTGAAGTTATATTGATGATGGTAGTAGTGGTAAAAAATTACCACAAAAAAAAATTATTCTAAAGAGGCCAATATAGACAATTGAAGTTCCTACTTTCCAACAAGGATCCAAGAAGAGGCAAACGACAAATATAGATACAATTATTCTTGCACAGGGTGGCATTTCCTCAATATAATTAATTATAAAAGGTGGTGCCACCCATCAACAAATCACTAACCCACATGGAAATTCTCCCTAAACTTCAATTACTCCTCCATTCAAGAAGTTAATTCCTCCAAACAACTCAGGTTTTGATTACCAACTTGAGTTTTCCCACAAATTAGAAAGAGATAAAAGAAACCAAAAGAAAATGCTAAAAGCTACTGTAACTTCAGATCCTACCACAATGAGGGTACTACCTACATATAACCTAAACACATATACCATGGAATACATGTATGTTTTATCCAAAGTTGTAAAACCAAATAATCAAATGGTTTCCAGTGACTATGAAGTAAGCACCCTTTAAATTGATTTTACCGGAATGAAACCTTGTGAAAAAATAAATGTATCAAAAAATGAAAAATGATGTGGTATACACAAAATTTCTAAAGGAAAAAAGAGAGGATAATAAGTTGGATAATAAAATTCAAAATTTATAGACAGACATGGCAAATGAAAAAACAAACAAAAAAGTGATAGTTAATAAGACTGGTGAGTTGGAGAAAAGGATAAAATCACCCTCCTCTGTGACTGCAGTCACTGCGAATGAATTAGATTAGGTGGAACTAGAATAAGTGAAGAAAAATTAATAGTAAATGACAACTAATAATAATAGATTATAACAAACTTTGGGCTCATTGCAATAGGTTGTGAAAGAAGAGAAAGAAAAGGCCAAAAAATGAAACATAGCCTAGAGGAAGAGATAAAATTCAAGGATAGATTGTAGAAGGAAGAGAGAAAACAAAATGAAATATTGTAATAGGAGATGGAGAAAGCACAAAAGGAAATACATTCTTCCAATGCCAAACTATTTGAATTTTATAAAAAGGTAGTGATTAATATGACATATAATGTTCAGGGGGGAATAAACCAAAAAATTGATAATTTGATTAGATTGTTTGAATTCATGGCTGATTTGTAGGGAATCCATGATAAGCTCCGCGAATACATAACTGGTAGAAAATAAGTGATGGCTTCAAGAGAGGCTACAACAAGTAAAATTTTGGAAGCTATTTACAAATTTAGTGACATGAAACTGACATCCAGAGGAATTTAAAACCAGATTGATGCCTCAATAAAGGTATCATCTATCATTCAGAAGTGTGTGATGCTAGGTGAAGCACATGAATTACTGAATAAGTGTCAAATAATTTTACAATAGATGCATGGAACGGTACATGATTTCAAAAAGCTTGGTTTTCTAATGCCTTTTGACAAAACACACCAATTCATTAAGAAAGATGCATTCTAGAAGAACATGAAAGAAAAAATGATGCAACAAAAGAACCAAAATTATGAGAAGGTAGATGAGACAAACTTTTTTGGCTTTGTTAAACCATTGATAACATTGTTAATAATTTTTCATACAATAATAAAGGAAAGCTCCACTCTCAATTATGAATTGCTAACAAAGTTACATATCACTCACTCTTATTTACAACAAATTGTAATTCCAAAAGATGAATAGTGGAGCATGTTACAAAATATCAGATAATTAAGAGTGAATTAATTTTGAAAATTATTCCATTTGGTACAATCTTCAATTTTTTCATACAAGGCATGTCTCAAGAAATTTGAATGAGGAATAGTGTTATTTTTCATTTCAATACATAATGGTTCATAAATATGACAAAATTTTTATGTTAATGCTTTGTAGCTGTATGAGAAACATAAATGTTTTGAATGTATTATATGAACATCTATATCATATGATATCCATCTCATAAGTTTTTTTAAAACAATGTATTTCTATTTTGAAGACAAAAAATGAATGCAATGTATTTCAAGTTTCATTCCAAAGACTACAAATCAACACTATGTTTTTAAAAAATACAAATAATAAAAATATATTATCAGAACAATGTACTAAATATTTGAATATATTAATTATTATATGAACATCTATATTATGTGATATCCACAAATGGAAGCTTGCAATTTGATACCAGATCTTTGACTCTCACTTTGTTGACAGTCAACTGCTACAATAGGGTCATCTGCTGTATTTGTGGAATTATTTTTAGCCCCTCTCCTTTCATTAATCAACTTCCATACCGCCAAATCCTTGTCATAGGGAAATTTATCCACTTTGTACAGTGATGTGTAAATTCTCAAACAATTTTCCAAAAAAATTTCAAGCTTGTTTCATAATTTTTACTTTATAAAGGTTAAGGAATTGAGAATTATCTCACCTTCAACTGAAACCAAAATCATTTTTTGACATAGCATAGCTAATGAGAAAAACTTAGACTTGGTTTACTGCAAAATAATACTTAATCCATTTTTTTCCATAGCTGGGTTATTACATCACACTCTAAGGGATTATCCAAATATTTGAATTTATCAATCATTGTAGAGGAGAAATCATGGGATTAATCAATCAAACTGCCCTTGCTTAAAATATCTAGAATATTTGTTTCATTGATATTAACAGGATTAAAAAAATGTTGAATCAATGTAGTTAACCTCTTGTGGTAGCCTTCTTACAAAAATATTTCATTTTAGACAGTATTCCAATAGGTGGAATGTACTAAATCCATTTCTTCAAGTAAATAATCCCTACTAAATCATTCCCTTATTTCTTGTAGTAGGGAGACTAAAATTTCTCTTAACCTTACCCTTGTTGATTATTAATTCCCCAAAAACTTTAAACTTCAGAAAGCTACTTGCATTTCCAGTATTTATGAAATCATTCCAACCATCAAACTTTGGACCTAAAAAAGCAGTGTCATTGACAAACAAATATTCTATTGCTAGAAAAAATTGTTTGCTCAAACTAGAATAATCAACAATATAGATAGTTCTTTCTTGGGCTTGTTTAATTAAATGATGCATTTCATCCAAAATGGGAAGGATACCACACAACATCAACAATGAATCTATATCATTCAAATGATGTATCAAATTCCGATCCTTGTCCACTTCCATGTGATTCTGCTACATCACTCCTAATAAGGATTCATACTCGTCGTACACCCTACAAACCAGTTGGTACAATGAGATCCACTTGGTGTTGAAATATTTTAAAAATTTACACCCATTTTTTATTCCTTCTGTAAATAGTTATAATTCCACAAACCTTTTAGGACTATGGAAGAAATAAGCGTGGACCTCTTGAACAAGTTCTTCAACTTTTGCTACATGTTTAGATTTGCCGACTATTTTGTATGCTAGATTCATTATATGAGCCATAAAATGAATGGAAATCATATATGGGAAATGAGATGTTTGGAGTCTTACACACAAGCCATTATGATGACCTTGCATTACATATGTCCCATCTTCCCTGACACATACCAACTTTAATGCAATTATAGCGTCATCCATGCCATCAATCTCCTTCAAACTTTTTATCACCAATTGACAAAGGTTTTTAGCATTGGAGTTCTCTCTCATCTTGTGAATGGTAAGTAAGTGAGGTTATCTCACATGATTCTTAACAGTATAAACATGCATAAAAACCCAATCCGTATTATTTACTGTTGTTACCTCATAAATAGATAAAGACATGTATCGTGCAAAGTTTAGTTTCTCTTTCAAGTCTTATTTCTCAACCATAGCTATGCATTTTTCCCAATCCCAAACACTACTTTCAGACCAGTGAGAATGAGGAAATTTTCGGACACTAAGAAAATACAACATCTTCTTTTTTCAGGAAAATTTGTTATAGAACGACCTCTTTTCAGAATGTGAAAAAATAATTGCTAGCTAAATTATTATACCTAAAAGACTCTTTTGAATGACATTGTTGAATTAAGAGGTAATTGTCCCTCCATTCGTTGAAACTATTATTTCAGTTCTCTTGTGCTCTTAAAATTATTTTTCATACCTGATATATAAACAATCATATGCAGTTTTCCATCTGGAACCATTCTTCACAATGCCATCTAAAATTTTATTTTCATACATATTTCCTACACGCTTCTCAATAATATCCAACTAAATTTGAATTGTCTTGTCCCTGCATTCTTTGGGAGGTTCAAATTTATTCTCATTTTAAACAATTTCAATAAATGGATAATTAGAAACCCACTCTAACCTAAAACTCCTTCCCACGTCTCATTTTATTTCCTTTCTCTTTATTCCAGAAATAGGTGTTCCCTGAGTATTTGTCATGGTGAAATTTAAATTTTGTTGACTGCCAGAAGTCCTACCTCCAACATTCAATTGGGTGGGTGATGCATTGTCACCTTCATTCAATGGAATGTCTTCAAGGGGAGACATTTCATTTTCATCGTCATTGGAAACAACAATCATCAAATAAAAAATGAACTCATTTTGAGTGCAATAATTATCCCTTTATTGTGTTGGTCCTGATGAAAAAGGTTGGGTTTCCTTAGATGGTTTCTCAAAATAATATGTTGTTTTCTGAATGCCAGTACCACTACTAGGAGGGGTTAGAATAGATTTTTTAGTTGAGCTTCCCTTTTTAGTTACCATTTTCCTGAATCTTGTAAGGACAATTTTTGAGTTGGCAGAGCTATGGGATGAAAATCAAGTAAGGCATTGTAGTGTCATGACATTCGTGATACCGTAACATAAAAAAAAGACATAAATAACTTACAAAAGAAGATAAAGCAATGCGACATGAAAGAAAACATGTTTTAAATAGAATTACCTACAGTAAGTGCTTCTAGGATATAAACTACAACACAATAGCCAGATCCCAGAAAGACCTTGATTTATTTGATTTATACAAGCAAATTGTAATATGCTGGTTCATTGAATCCTTTTTTACTACTTCACAAATTTGCAAATTGGAAAATATAAAAAAAAAACCTTTCAACTTTTCTCAATTCTTATTGATTCTACATTTACAATCTACATCTATGTGTATATATATGGAAAATTTAATCAAGTTCCTAAAACAACTCCCATACATTTTGGTGAATGAGCCCAAAGGACCAATAAAGTTCCATAGATTTTTTGGCGATCCAAGAATACTTTAAAATCCCATCTCGTTGACCACACGGTGATTCAATATAGAAATATACATTGGGATTGTAGATTCATTGAGTATTCACATGGGATAGATTGTTGTTTGTGGAATTTTTGGGAAAAATTTGGGCACTGCCATGGCCATAAAAATCGCAAAAATCAAATTCCAGAAATCGTACTATTCACTAAATTACGAATATTTACTGCTAAAATTTTCCCTAGTTACTTTCTACTTCCTCATTACACTTGATTACATATATTTTGTACATGCCATATTTTATACTAATATGACTAAAACATGTGTTTTGTGTAACATTGAAACCTCTTGCTTCACATGTTCCTATCTATATTAGTTGATATATTATTTCATCCCACTCTAACATTATTATTTTTATACATGCTTACTAGTTATGTGTCTTACTACTTTCTTACTTTACTAATTGTGGTATGAGTTCCTTGCTTGTCTTATGACACTAAGAGTGTCCCATGTTTATGGCTCTATGCCTATCTTACATGTAATTTTTTCTAGGCTTTAGGGCCTTGATTTTATTACAACATTGTGGGTGTCCCTTTTTTGGCTCTATTCCTTTTGTGTGACATTGTTTGAATATTATTGACTCTAAATTTACTTTTGTTATCTCTCTACACTTATTTTATTATATATGTGTAATCATTATTTTTGTTACTATTTGTGATGTTACTATTGTTTCTCTTGTTTCATGCCATGGTTTCCACCATGCACATCCCCTTGCAATTTTGGGATCCCATTATCAATGGACACCACTACATATTTCCATCATATTCATTAGGCATGGTTACACATATATTATTTTGATCCACATACTCAAATAATTTATCAAACATGACTCAAAATAGGGGGAATTCATCCACATGCATTCTACACCTATAGTAGACATAGACAATATTCCAGATTCATACACATACATACACATGGTACCGATACTAAAAAAACATCAAATACATAATTCTAAACAATCAAGCACAAGTTCAAAAACATACATGTTGGTCAGGACCATATGGATGGTTTGGACCTTTTCACACCTTTTTCCCTAGGGGAATTTACATAAAATTTCTCAGTTTTTTCATATTTTCACCTATAGTTACAGTTTCTTGTAAAAATTTCAATCCATTTCACTTAGTTTAGATCAGTTACAAAGGACACAAAGTACTTCACTCTTTGAACATGACACTTAATTTTAGTTACATTTTTACGGACCTTGGGGGAATTGGTTCACTTTTTCCATATACACTTCAATATACTACAATTTATATTAAGTTTTTATTCAATTGTGAGGCACATGGGAACGGTATAGGGGTACTCATTCTCTTTCCAAATGCATGTCCTTATTTACAAAATTAGGCCTAGATCCATCTACAACAGTGAGTTCCATGGGGTTATGGAAGGTATTAAATGATGACGTTATTTACAAGAATTCATTCCTTTCCTCTTACATCCAAAGAGGAACATATCATAGTTTTTGAATATATGTGATACATGCTCTTATTCCTTCACAGGATGCTTCAATAAATCATTCTTATTATTCTCTCTCTTATACATATTATGTTGTTTTGCATGCACCTAACACTCTATTTTCTCCTCGTCCCAATCAAGGAGTCATCATCCCTAATCCTTTAATAATCTCAGTAACTCCAATCTCCAATTATAAGTAAAGACTGAAATCCTCCCCCCCAACAAAAAATAGGTGTATTCCTTCCATGTCTTGCATCTCTTTATTTTAATTTGTGCAAATACAAATTTTACATACTACATTTTACATTTGATTTAAAGTTTAATTCTTTACTATGGACATTGATTGGAGTTTATGTTACAAGTTTCATCATGGAGCATGCAAACATCAAAACAACATGACCTTGTAGAACAAGCTTCAAGTGAAGACAAATTATGTCTACACACTCAAGTATCTTTTCCTTTAAGCATGTACTTTTCATTTCATACTTAAATGGGAAAATTTAGATACTCAAGTTTGGAAATTTACTCTTTCACATTGTTGGTTTTAATAATGCACTCTTACTAAGACGATGAACCTCTTTCTATCTATGTTCAGTACATCCCAAAGTATATTTCTTAAATTTTTATTCATACATAATGATATATTGATAGATAATGATAATTAAATGAATAAAATCCATAGAAAAACTCCATTTAACTAGATTCAACCTTCAGTTTCCATGTTTTTAATTCCTATGCAAAATTTTCCACTTTGGTAGACTTGTGGATTGGCTGAATTGTACGGTTTTGAACTGACATATCCTCCATCTAATATTTCAAAATCATATTTTTTTGTGTCATTTACTTCCTCTAGGTCATCCTTTCCATCATAATTTACCTTTAGAACCTTATATTAGTAAGTTAAACTCACCTTATTTGTGAACCTGACACATACTAGCATTCTCATGTACTACTATTGTAAAATCTAGCACAAAAAGAACCCAAAGATCCATAAAACTTGGTAAATCTCATGTACAATATTTAGGGAAAAAATCACTACATGTCTAAAATATCCTACTAGGTCAAAGGACCATCCTCCCTCATTTGTAAGAACTCAAACATACTCGGTTCAAGTATAAGTAAGATTCTAAACTCAATTCTAGTATTGTTAAGGAGTATTAAATTTCTAAATCTAGTTGAATTCATTTAACTATCACATGTTAGGTAGAGAACGATGCGTGGTTTAAGGCCTCTTCAGAGTAGTTCCAATGTCAACAGTGCAAGGATTACACTTCAACCTAAATAATGTTTGTTTTTCAGGGTCTCCCACCCATGGTTTGAGACCTCACTTAGAATATTTATAAGGATTGGAAGCATGAAAAACAACTAGGTTTTGATAGCGATATAAAGTTACAAGTAGGTGAAAACCTCATAAAGTTACAAAGCCCAATTTGTATTAGGTCCATAACCATATAGTAGGTGAAGAACCATAGAGATAGTAATGGAAAAACTCTATGGTCTCTCACTGGGCCATTTTTTAAATATAGTTACAGGAATGAAGCACTCTCACGTTCATATCTCCTAGTTCCAACCCTCTGTAAATCCAAAACTTCCCATACCCCTTTGTAATTAGCTAAATGCACTCATCCACTCATCTTTTTAAGTTCATATCATATTGTATATATTAGTGGAAAGAATTAATGTTTTGTTATGATATTGCATGATTAATGTTATAAGTTAATTAATTAGAATAGCCTCTTGTAGCTCCCCTTTACATCCTTTTATTGTATTTAACTCACCAATATATTACAATTATAATAAGGGCGTAAAAAATAACCCTAACTAGTAATTTCATCTATCAAATTCTTAGAGTTTAAATAATCTAATGCACGATCAATACATGTTACTAAGATATATAGATATATTGTATTTATTGTTTTAGATAATTTTACACAGTTATATATAATAATTAGTGTAATACCCTTGTTTTATATCACATTTTGGTAAACTCTCTTAGTTAAAGTTACATCCAATATATGGCTTTGTTCCTTACCGAGGGGTTTAGATTTCTAAATTTGATTGGTATTATCATAAAAAAAAATTCTAAAAACCCTATTTTTTTATTCTTAAGATCATGATAATGGCCACTACTCACATAAAGGAAAAAGTATAACGTTAGTAGAAAATATTGAGCTCAATGAGGAACTAAATTTTACTTATCATCCTTGATCCTTGTAGTATGTTGTATGACTATAATCTATATTTGAAAGATAGACCTTTCTTTGAAGTTTACACACATACCTACACCTCTACCCCAATTTTCTCCTCAACCTAAGACACCTCTTAAGATAAAATTCCATTACTTACTAATAGCTCCTTGAATAAATCTACCAATGCTCCTTGAATAAATTATTATTCAATTACCAATAACATCCGAAGTTGACATGACCAAGTCACATAGTCCATGGTTTAATACTAAGGAATTTAGTGCTTATAACCAATTCCCTAGATATAATACTAATTATTATCTCACATTACATAGAAAGATCCAATATCTCATCAAATAAAACATCTATACCTTCACTCACTAATACATATAATGCAAATTATGTCATAAATTGAGTCAATTTTTAGTCATTTTTTTGGTGTGTTTGATTCTCAATTGCCGATGTAAATATGATGCCAATTTGTGGCATAAATATGACACAAAAATTGCATCACATTTGTGCCATATATGAAACAAAAAGGTACCTCACGTTTCATGTTTCCATTTATTGTTAAATTATGTCACATATCTTTATTCCCTTTTTGCAAATCCCCCCAATAAAAAATTGGAGCATCTATAAACATATATCAACAAATTAGGGTTTGTGGCAATACATTTTTTTCTTGTATTACACTTTACATTTTTATGGAGAAAATACACTGCTTAGATTCAAAATGGAAAATGGATGGCTATTTTTTTACAATAAGGTGAGAAATTTATTGTTTTGACATGATTTCTTAATGAAGATATATTTCTAAAGATTACAAATTTGTTCCTCCAAGCTCTTTTTCTAGAGTGTGCATTAAATTTTAAGGTTACTAGATTATTTTTAGACAAAATGAGTTTTTTAGGTTCATGATGTATGAAATTGGTGATATTTTGGAAAAATATGGAGACATATAAAATGTTTTTTTTTTTTTCATTATTGGCAAATAGTTTTTTGAAAGGGACTATACCCTTGTACACCAAGGCTCAAAAGCCAGAATTGAAAGTTAAAGCACAAGAGATGGATCAAAATCCAATTAGACAAAAGAGTCCAACTGTAGAAAAATGTCAGCGAACAACCGACAAAGTAACAGCAAAAAAATAACAGAAAATATAGCAATCGAACAGCAATGGCATAACAACACCATTGGAAGCAACCTGCTAACCGGCCAAGAAAAATGAGACCCATGTAGCCCAGCTAGCCAATAGCAGAGATAAGAATCATCAAGGCGAAGTGCTACCCTTCAGAGGGGTAGATTTTTTTTTTTCTGACCGTAACCCATCCTAAGGGAGCCTTTACGGTTGGAGAAGAAGACAAAGGAGGAGTGTTTTCCTTAGTCACATTTGTTCCTTTTGGGATAGCCACTTTGTTAACATGAGAGAGCTATTTATCATTTTTTCATGCTGCCCTCAACAGCTTGTGCATTTTTCATGCTGCTCACAATTTGAGATTCAATTTCTGGGGCTGAAATGGATTCAATATTTGTATCTGCATTTGAATCTAGTCCCTTTTTTGCATCAAAAATCAGGTGTTTCGGAAGAGCATCTCTCCACCAGCTACGCTTCTCATGTTGACATTTTTCCATCCCACACTCAGTAGAGGTGTGCCCTAAGCAAAAAACATCTTCTACAACGAAAAGCAAGACCTTCATAATCAAGAGGTTGTGACCAAGTTTTGTTTTGCACTCTAACGTCTATGTTTACAGGAAGATTTTTATCAGTGTCAAGTTCCACCAGGATTCGAGCATAAGAGTATGGGTGTAATTAGTGGTTTGAGAATCAATACAGAGTGTAGTTTCCAAGGCATTGCCAATGGATGTCAAACAGTTATGACTCCAGAACTGGAGAGGTAAATGGGGCAGCCTGATCTAAACAGGTTTCCATGAGAAAGATTCTATGAGTGGGTTGAAGGATGGAAACCAAGGTTTAATGATCAAATATTTAGATTGGTAGGTCCAAAGTTTAGAAGCAATGATGTTTCTATTAGCTATTAAAGAGAAGGTTACAATGAAAATACCTTTGGCACATGGATACAAGTCTATTTTTCCAGAGTAAAATTGGATTCCAGTGCTTAGAGATCCATGCGTGAAGAATAGGAAGGTTGGGCCATAGTCCCCTAAATCTACAAATCAGAGCCATGCTCTTTGTAGTAAATCTCAGAGGAAATGACCTCTTCCCTGAAAGTAATAGATGGGGTAACGTCTGCAGGTTTCATGGAAGATTCCTTGCTATTTAAAACATTTTTGAAGGATG
Organism: Taxus chinensis; assembly: GCA_019776745.2. Lineage (NCBI taxonomy): Eukaryota > Viridiplantae > Streptophyta > Pinopsida > Cupressales > Taxaceae > Taxus > Taxus chinensis. The sequence goes on along the minus strand of CM034147.1, from coordinate 283,479,621 downwards.
ACCCAATATGGCCGCGACTAGCATCTCTGTCGAGCTCCAATCTGTCACAAACTGATCCTTCCAACACAGATTTTAAATGTCTATTACCAGGTGTTTCTGCACCCCTGGATGTATCTTGTGGTAGATTTTGGCTAGGTTTACGTAGTCATTCTGAGGTGGAGGAATGGAGCTCCCTGTAGTGAAGGAAAGGTCGATCCACGACTAGGGTGGAACCTCTGAGACGAGCCCCACAAGCCGTGTCGTCTCCATCTCCCTCACCTGTCTGTTGAGTTCTTGTCGGGTCAGATTTAGGGTTTGCTTTGGAAGAAAATGGCTCGGGTAGCCACCATGGCACAAGGTGCGAGTAAAGAGTGCGAGCAGAGGGCATGGGCACAAGCAAAGGGCGCGAGGCAATGCGTAGAGGGTGTGGACAGAGGTGGAACTTGGCGGATCAGAGGCGGAACTTGAAATGTTAAGCACTTGGCCTTGTATGCATATCCCATTATAACCAAACAAGAATTGCAAACCACTAATATAGGGTTTTGTGTTCTCCCTTGGCAACTATCTTTACAATTTTATCTTATTTTCACATTTGCATTCAATATTTAATTATGGTGCATCATTTTTTATTATTATTAAATTTCACAATACAAAATTAAAGCATCTTTAAGTACATAATTATAAATAAGTGTTTGTCGAAAACTCAATTCTTCTCTTGTTATCACACTTTGCATTTTTGACTAAACCTACAATTGTTTAAGTGAGTGGTTTACTATTTTGAAGATACTATGTCATAATTTGGTAGGTATACATCATCCCTTATATAGATTTCTTCTTTGGTAGATCTAAGTTATTCATATGTATTGAGATCTACTTCCCCAACATGTGACTCTTCATCAACGAGTATAGATGCTAGGTATGAGTTGGTAAATAATTGTAATTTTGCATAGAAAGCTTTAATGTTTTATTAAGATAAGCTGTTTTCATTTATAGTTATTTTAATTTTATGTTAATATAATTTATTTTATTTTAACTTAATGTATATAGAGAATCATTTCAATATCATCGCCGTGGTTGGGGTCGAAATAGAAGAAGCGAAAGAGGAGGATGAAGCCACATAGTTCTTCCTTTGAGGTAGATTTAATTTTTAATATGTTGAGTTCAAATAAAACCATCATAATATTGCTGTAATATAATGGATATTGCACTAATATTGAGTTAATATGTAAACATATGAGACCAAAAATAAAAATAATGACTTTAATGTTGAATGAGAACTACCAAAGAAAAAGATAAAGTACATCTTCCCACTATGTCATCCCAATGATGACATACATCCTAATAAACTCACGAGGGCTCATAAATATTATTTGAAAAGACTTTACTCAAAGGAAATGATGATGTGCTAAGTTAAAAAAACACCTTTTCTTGGAATTCTTATGAAGATGTTCCAATGGAAGAGGGCATTGTGCTCTAAAACATGATGATCATGAGGATGATGATGAAGAATAGTAGGATCAGGAATAAGAGAGTATGATTTTGAAATTATCTTGAAATTTTCTATTTATGCAAAGAGAATCCAAAACATCATTGGTGACTATTATATTGGAATTGATGGACTTGAAAGCAAGGACTAGTTGTTCAAACATTAGTGTGATTGATTTATTGAGGTTATATAACAATTTAATAACTATATTTTACATTTGATATATATTTTGTATATTTCACATTATTTTTAATTTACATTTTCTTTGTTTTTATATTGGATCTTGCTCAAAATTAGTTTGTTTCCTCAAAATAACACAATTCCCTCCTCATATAGAGAGGAAAAAACTATCATAAAATTTAGGGGGTTGTATATGTCAACTACGATGCATACAAAAATGATTGCATTCTATTCAGGAATGAATATGAGAATGCGGTCAGTTATCCCACTTATGAGGCACCATAATTTCAACAAGGATTGAGAGATCTAACTATTCCAAATAAAGTGTTGAGACATCATAAGAATAAAATCAATGATGGATTTTTGTGTTTTCCATTTGATTCAAATGCAATGAGGCACATTGAGCAGTTGTGACTTGAAAAATTCAAAGAGAGGTCACACAATGTATGGGTTGGTTTGGAAATGGATGGTGTTAACCCCTTTTTCAGTATGTCAACTAGCTACTATGTTTGGGAAATTTTATTAAGAAACTATAATATTCCTCCATGGTTGATGATTCATAAGGAGCATTTAATGTTGTCATTATTGGTGCATGGTAAGCACCTTGGAAGTTAAAAATATGGATGTCAACCTTGAACCCTTAATTAAAAATTTGTAAGGATTATGGGATGTAATTGTAATGTATAACCTTTCAAAACACATTGATTAGAGGAAGTTCATATGTTATGGTATATTATGCTGGATTATTCATGATTTTCTCAGGATGTTTGTTTGTTCGAGTATTTCTCATATGTTTAAATTTAGAAATAAATGTGTGTGTGTGTGTGTGTGTGTGTGTGTGTGTGTGTGTTTGTTTGTGTGTGTGTGTGTGTGCATTATATACATAGTTTTTTTATTGATTATATATGTAGGTATTTAAACAAAAGCAAACTATGTTTGTCCAAGGTGTGGTGATCAACTATGTGTAAGGTCATCCAAATATATATATATATATATAAATTTATGAAGGCCATCAAAGGTTCTTGTTGATGGAGCATGAGTATTGTGGTAAAAAAAAGATAAGTTTGATGGAAAATCTAATATTAGAGAACCTACAAAACTTATGCTACCTGGGGATTGGTATGCATCCTTCACACAAACATTCACAATATCGAATGTGGTTATTTTTCCATATTGGGGGAGATATCGGGTATGGTTGTCTGAAATTAGATATAGATTTAGAATTTCTATGGGAATGAAAAAACTATTTATATTCTACATTCTACATTCTCCCACATTGGGATAATTTATTATTGGGGCATATTTTGGATCTAATGCATATATTTAAAAATGTAATAGTTTATATATGGAATCACATCTCTAGGAAAGAGAAAGACACTATGAGTCGTAGATCTGATCTAAAAGTCAATGGGACAACAAAACATCTAAAAAAGGAAGAAGGGGTTCCATGGATATTATGTAAAAATCAATTCAATTCAGTGAATCAAGAAATGTGAGATATTCATACACTTAATGGCTATGGTTCGTCCATGATACATGAAGTTACCATTGATGTATACATCATAGGCCTAAAAACACATAATTGGCATAAAATTTTGAAGGGAATTCACACCATTTTGTCTTAAATTATGCAACATAATCTTTTCTTCATATTTAACATTTTTCATTTAGTTTTTCAACATATATTCCCCTTGGCTTTAAGGGGGTCATCTTGTAATCTTCCACCTTACCTACTAAATGCAATATATTGAATTTTAATTTTTTTGAGGTAATGTGATTTTTGTTTTCAACTAAAAAATCATCAATTTGTATGAAAAATATTATTATATTGACTTGCATTACTGTCATTGTTTGTAAAATAGGTGGTTGTCTCCAAAAGAGGTATAAGAAGAAAGAATTGAGAAAGGGAAAAAAAATATTACAGATATTGTTTACAAATTGGGAAAGGAACTTCCTACCTCTTTCATGGATTCTCAAACTCATTTATTAGTGTATTCAGTTGATGATCTTCAATTGGTAGGTGAATTTAACACATGGTTGATGTTTTGGACAAAGAGGTATTTGAAGACCCTAAAGGGATTTGTAAAATATGGCACATCCATAGGGATCTATGGAAAAAGGTTATATTTCTCAAGATTTTTTCTACACGTCATAATATCTTAGGAAGGAATTGTAGACACTATAAAACACGCGTTGTGCATAAGGTCTCTTATTCAAAAATACTAAAAGCGTTATAAAGCACAATAATCCAAAAATCAAATAATCCCACAAAAGCAAAAAAAATTAAATAACCCTACCAACAAGGTGATAAAAGACACATCATCACTCATTTACTAACCTCCACCCACTCACATTAAATTATGTCCATATCACCTAACCATTTTCATTCCATATGCATTATAAACTGTTATCATCCCACCCACCTATTCATATTGCACCCATATGTGTTGCAATCCCCTATGCACTCAAAAACTATAAAACAACACTCACCCCCATCATTTTATCCTCTTGGACCCCCTAAATCTTTCTAAACTTGAGCCCATACTTGAGTTTTTACTTCTTTCCTCGAATATTTTGGTATTTTAGGTTTTTAAGAGGTAAAGGGAAATAAAAACAGATAGTTAAACTTGTTACATCATTGTTTTAGCGAAATTTCAACACAGGTGTCAGTCACAACTGTGAATGGCTTGCGATCTCGATGTAATTTTCATTTAATCACATTTGTGACTAATATGTGACTAAGTCGGCTATACTTTCCATTAACATGCATTTTTTTGACATTTTTACTTCAATAAAATGTCTTGTCTCTCCTTAAATGGTTAGGCATATGATCGAGGAAGGTACCCTAACTACAAAAAACTAATAACATTTATCCACGTGTGTTTGTGTGTAGGTTTTTTATTCTGATCAAGAATTTTCTACCCAATTTATTCATAAAGAACTCATGATTGTTCCTCACTTTTTCAATGGTAATGCAAGTCCATTATTTTTAGTGCACATTGATTTGTTGATTGTTATATCAACTAATATATCTTGTAGGTGATCCAAATCTAGGCATACATTTTTCAGACCACACTGGGACCATTCTGGTCATGGGAAACTCTTTTCATTTTCTAAATATAAAAGTCTTTTCTTTAAGGTTTTATAATCTTCTGAGTTTAGTTTTATCTTTCCTTAACATTTTTCTTGTAGATATAACACTTGGTTTTGTAGATATATTTAAAAAACATGGTCATAGGCCAATCACATGCACAACTGTGTTGTAATTTTTCTACCAAAAATATAAAAATATGGCTACAGGGTAGTTGTAGACGTGACTATTCTATGAAAGAATTGGAAAAGACTACACATTAAATATAGGATTATATGTGGGTAAATACCCATCTTGTAATGCCCCTCCCGTTACCACCCCTCTCGATCGTATTGGCGTGGGCTCAAATTGGTCCTTGGTAGGAGTGAGTTTTTTGTTTTGGCGTTGTGCGTATGATATGATGAATTCATCAAATGAAACAATTAAATGGAGTGTAAAAAAAATAGTACTTCTTTTTAAATATTTGAAATATTAGATGATGTTAAAAGGTAAAAGTGATTGTATAAACCTTTGTAATCCTTAAAGTTCCTTCATGCTTTAGGCTCATATAGTGACGTCTCTGATCCTTTTAACTTGAGAGAAATTAAAATTCTTGAAGTTCAAAGCATATTTATGTATAATTGGTTTTAAAGTAAAAGTAGACCTAAGCAAATTTTAAAATAGGAAACGATAAAATTGATCTAATTTGCATAACTTTAAATGAGGTTCCTACGCGATATACGATTGATTTAATGGGAGGGGGTGGGTTTTTGTCAAAGTGGTTTTTTTTAAATAATAATAATAAAACAATCATGGCAATAAAATTTTTTAATGTTTGAGGAAATTAAATGAGTTAAATGTGTTAAAATTTAAAATTTTAATAACAAAGAAAAAATGAAAATAATTAAATTATCATGTATTCTTAAATCCCTCAAAAAAATGTTAGAGCATGTGCCAAACTTATACCAAGAAAGAATCAATAATTTTCCTTGGTTAATGAGAGAATTTTTGGTCTCTGTGTGAATGAATGAAGAAGAAATTTGGTCAAAGGATTATTTTTGGAAAATTCTTGGTTTTGTTTTGGAATTTCAATGGTGTGGGAAGATTGTAGTTCAATTTTTGCTCATTTTGTGGCTAAATTTTTAGAAATGATTTAGAAACTCCCTAATCTCTGTCAGCATCTTCCTTTCCAATGTCAAATTGAGAGCTCTGGATCAGAGTATGGACGTGCCAAGATATTTTTAGAGGATTGTTAATTTATTTTTGTTCTTATGGCATAAGTGGGTCTATTGAAATGGATTTTGGTGCTTTAAAACTATAGATTTTCGAGAGGTGTAAAGCCACACCCCTTGCTTTGTTTGTATGTTGCCAGCTTGTGTTAGATTGGGAGTCATGGAGATGAATTTGGGTGCATGCCTAGTTGTTGTAGAGGTAGATCATCAAAATGTGGAAGAATGCTTAAGACATGTTTTTGTTTGTAAAAATCTGGGACTCCATAAATAATATTATCATACCCATCTCCGCCATGCATTTGAACCATGTTTTTAAAATGCAAAAAGTGTGGCCACGTGGGTAGCAAAGACTGCAGGTTTTGATCAGGAAGGTTTACACTTTTAACAGAGAGAGCAGGCCATGGAATTCCCTCAAAGCACATAGGGTAGTGAATTTTTTTGGTGTTGTTATTTTTGCACTTCCCTGGATGTCAAGTATGAAAAATACGGGATCATAGATTCAACACGTGAACGTTTTTACTCTTGTCCTATTTATTAGGTCTCGTGGAATGTCAGGGGTGCAGAATGTACACATATAAGTGTTAAAAATGCTCTAGAAAATTATTAGCAAATGCACTGGGTAGCTGTAATGAAAAACACCACTTCCCTTGCTAGCATATGCCAAGATCGTGCCAAAAAGGGAAGCTTTGGACACATTCGCTGACCTTTAAACTATTTGACAAATTGCCTAGTAAAAAATGTGGACAACATTGATTGTTGGTTGTGCAATGTAGAAGCCTGTGCAAGGCTCATGATTTGTGTAGTTAAATGCCTCCAAAAAGTTAGTCTCAAGGATTGTGATTATTTACTGGGTGTGTACCCATTGGGGTTGTAGAAATAGACCTTGTAAAATTCACTAAAATACACATATACTCATGAGAAACCAGTCTCCACAACCATGCCATTTTCCATCAAGCATGTGCAAAGATGGAAGTTGTCGTTGTAAACCATGAGAAGTGTGATCAATGCTTGTGAACTGTTTGAAGAAAATCCTCTTCAAAAATGCATATTCTTGGTATGGAAAATAAGAGGTTTGGAGAAATTAAGGACAACTATCAACCATCGAATGCAGTGGCGGTGAATTGTGTGAAATAGGTATAGTTTTCCCCTTCTTCTTGTATTTAATAAATGTGTTTTTATCGTGTCCTTTTTGGTTGAGATTCAATAAATTTGGATCATTGAAAATTCATCTAGAATGAATATTACAATTTCTACCATGCCCAAAACCTTCTAAACATATAAAAATTGTCCTAAGAAATTACACGCATGGAGCGCCATACCCAAATTTACCGTGAACCTAGAACTTCTAGTTTGATCCCTGGTAATATAGGACACCATGGGGAGACTTAACTCAATTGATTTAACTCTTTTAATTCCTTTTGGTGTCAAGCCTTGAAGCCCATTTAAGTATGTCAGCCACTTGTGGTGACGTGCTCAATTTAATAAAATGTGGTCGGTTGCGGCTTACCGATGCATCTTCATGCGAGCGAAATGAAAAACTACCTTCACCTACCTTTAGAATTCCAATAGGAGAATTAAAACCAGCTCTCATTAATGCAAAAACAATTTCGGGGATTAGTTTTGCAAGTGGGTTTTGAGGCCCTCTGGTCATTGTGTGACAGGAAATTTTAGATGTATTTTCAATTATCATCCCCAGAGATACCCTTGTAACTTGAGCATGATTCTTCATATTAGACTTCCTTCAAATACGACGAAGTCTCTTTATATAGGGGAATGAGTGGGAATAATATAAATTTGTTCTTGAACTCAAGACGAGTGTTTTTTGACCTAGTTTGTAGGCACTTTTGTTGTTTTGGTCAGTTTTCTCAACTTGTTACTTTAGCTAGAAACTCATTCCGAGGGATCTGTTTGACATCTAACCATGCGTGAGACCTTTATAATATCATCTCAATGATATGTATAATATTATTCGATCTTTTATCTTATATGAATGGATTTTGAAATGTATTGTGTTTTTCTCTCTCCTCCCTCTTCTCTCTCCAAAAATGACTATGATACTTTGGTTGTATTTGAAAACGTAAGTGAATTGGAAACTATAAATTGATTTAAAATGAAATGAAAATGGACATGAAATTAAAATGGTTATGACATTATGAATGCAAAATAAAATGTCTCTTAACCTTCTCTCTCATCCTCACACTCTCTCTAGAACCAAAAACGTAAAGTGAAAATTCGTGTGAAAGTGTGAATGTGTGAGAAACAAACTCTCTCCTTCTCCATCCCTATCTTTACCTCTCTCTAATATTTAATTAAAATTGTTTGAAATTATGAATGTGTGGATTTCTGCTTGATTGTAGGGAATTTCCATACCAGTTCTAGGAATGACCCTACAGTGGTTGTAGGTACCCGAACATAGGAGAAGTACAACAAAACTTGTGTCTTTTATTAGCATGTTATTTAAAAGATATGTAATTTTTAAAAATATATTAGCGATATTTTTATGAATGGAATGCAATATTTACATGATGTATCTTTTTTGCATATTGACGAAATGTAGTATTTAGTACGTAGTTATACTTTTGCATGTTTGAATAATTCCACACTTAGTCGTATTTCAATATATTTAGTTAGGTAAATAAATTTGATTGTATCATGTTGCATTGGAAAACAATGTAAGAGGATCCCTTTTAATTATATCCAAACCATCACTAAGAGAATGAAATTGAAATCCTATTATTTTAAATTGTTTGTACTATCATAATCTTGGATGTGGTTGTACCAGTAAAATTGATGGTAGTAATCTGACAATGGCATAATTCATCTATTTGTTAGTGATGTATCGACCTAGGAAATCTCTTAGCCTTCAGAGAAAAATATAACAACTTGCATGTGTGTGTTTCCATTTTAGGTGGAAAGCATCAAACAAACTTATAGTTTGAAACATCAACCCTTATGGTATGGAATGGTCTGCTTGAGATTAACCTCATTCCTTGTTTTGATAGTGTAACCAAACACCTCTTGGGACATCACTAGCCTTAGGAATGGAATTTTTTTCCTTGTCCCTTAATTATAGGAACACATTTGAGTTTCTGGAGGTCTTAGGGGATTAAGTTGTTGAATGCTAGCTTTGGCCCGTGGTAGGGCATAGTTCCCTTGGGGTGTTTGGAAATAAATTTTAAAACTAATCCTAGGACCCTTTTAGAGGGAATATGTGGACATATTTTGGTATCTAAACCTTAACATATGGGTTTTTTAATGATAGGATGTTGACCCATTATAAAAGTGAGAATTGTGACTTGATCCTTACTCCTTGCTAAGTCTCTATTTTCTAACATTATTGATATTATGAGATATCTCCTTCGAGAACATGATATTCTAGAAAATTAACCTTTGACTCGAACCACATGTGACTCTTTTGTATCTTATAAATTCTCTTAATCATATCTATCTTCTAGATGTACCACAGGCATAATATTAGCTTAAGATTCTCCTCTTATCGTCATGAGATATTTTCCCTCACAATGAAAACTATGTAAAATGATGAGTAACCGTGCTCCTTAAGAAATAAACCCAAAGGCTAAGAACATGTCTTGGGTGGCGTTTATGTGTTCAAAAGGTTTTGAACTAACATTGGGTTTAGAAAATTAATCATAGTTGAAATGTGAACCAATTAGTATACACTTATTTTTAAGATATTCATGGTGTGTAATAGATTTTTGAAGTTTTGAGAAGAGGGGATTCCCACCTTGTATGTTAATTCTCTTCAAACCAATGTTAACACTTTTAGATGATTGCACATACTTGTTATAATTAAACCCAAAACGAAATAAATAATGTCTATCATTATGAACGAAACTACATGCTCTCATGATTAATGGATTCAATACCTATAAGGTTAAATAAGGAAATTTAAATGGTAGTGAAGTTGAAATCATCTTAAATTAAGTGTTAAATAAAGTAAGGGAAATGCAACCCAGAGAAAAAGGAAAATGTAGGTTTACTATGCTATATACTCTTCCAACCTTTAAGGATTAAATTAGATTTTTGGACATGAAAAATATTGAACCCTTAAAATGTGATAGTGTAGAGGGTGTCAATTTGTGTTGTTCATGTCATGATTGTGTCTTTGTCTCATTCTTGCTCATTTATCTAGGTATGACGTCGTTTGAACATTATGTCATATTAATATTTTCATGTTCTACAAAGTGGTGTAAATGTTATATGTGGTGTCGTGAAAACCCTTGTGATTCTTTTGGTGTCGCACAATTGTATCAAGTAATATGAAAGTTAAAAAATTATTCTGTTATGTTTGGTCTTGTCTTTGGGTCCCATGTGGATGGGCACTATATTTGGTATCATAGCGAAGATTCATACTCTCGAGCCTCTAGAAAATTTTGGTTATGCATAATGGTGGAGGAGTAATGTGTTATTTTTTTGATGTGACAAACGTGGTATTAGTGATTAATTGAATGCACCTGTTGTGTTCACGACTTGGTGTGGTCTTGTTATGATATTGATGTACTTATCAATTAGAGTAATTTTCCTCCTTATGAAATCAATGTGAATTTCAAGTGTGTTACCACCTTTGTGTATAAAAGAAATGTCATTGTGTAAAGCATTGTAATGTTTCATTCTCTTGTGATATTGTATATGGGTACTAATGTGTTGTATGACAAAAGTGCGTCATTGTAGCCTCATTTACCTCTACCCTCTAATATCTCTTTTAACCCTAAGCACGCTGGCCTATCACCCAAGTGTTGGGCACTCACCCGAGGTGCACGCGGGTGTTGATCCCCTCATTTATGTGAGCCTTGTAAAAATGCTCCACCATTAATGGAGGAATGGCTTACAGAACAAAAACATGCATGCAATCTAATACAGAGGTAGTAGAACTAGTTCTAAGCACAAATGCACCATGGGATAAACATAAACATAAAAATGGCATAATAGAATCATATCTGAACCATGAATAACATGAAAACACACTATGGTTTGGTCTATAAACACATATATTTCGATCAGAGCTTCATATATTGATTATAATCATTTACAGTAGGCATATTACATCAAAAAGGCTCATATCAGATCATGTGTATCAAGGAATAACATCCCAAACCTACAAGACTACTATGCATAGAGAGCCCTATCTATGTTCTTCCATCTCAGCTCGTGTTTCAAACTCGAGCACCTACATCCAAGCATAACATCATCCTTTCCTAGCCCTTTCTCTAGCCCTAACAATAATAACAACAACCTACAACAATAACAACCACCAACATCACATACCTCCGCAGTTACCAATAACCATTTCCACCTCCTTTAGATCTAAATGTCTCCTTATATAGAAATTGGGGGCTCTCCTTCACCACCAGAACCTTATCCATGAGCAGGCCACATGACAGGTGGAAACATGCTCCTCCATACTCGATTGCTTATGCCATCTTGCAAAAGGTTCCACTTACTGTAATGATCCTCCTTTGGAATATTCCCTTTGAGGTATATACTTTCCTTAAGCTCTAAGACTCCAGGCTGGCACCTTATCCACTCATCATGCCTACTAGAGCCTTCACGTGTTTTTCTTGTGATGCCACCTTAGAAATGTGGAAGTCCCCAAACCATTTCTTGCTTACGCATGTTAACCTTTTCTCCCTCATGCTTTTCCTTGAGTGATTTTCCACCTTACTTTCCCTACGCGTGCGTGCTCTTTTTCTACCTCTGGAGTTAGTCAATTTCAAGGTCTAACATCACCTCATGCTAAACTTGTTGTTCGTCCTAAAAAATAACCTAATCTTTTGCAAATAATAAAGAATGGGAGGAAAGAATATCATGCTTTTGATTTGTGCCAAAGAATGAAATAATTTCATCACTGTTGAAGAAGAATTGGGAAGTATTTATTCAAGCCTACTTCAATCTTACTCCAGGTGTTCACCTCATTCTGCGCTTGATGAAATAGATCCTGTATCAATGCACCAACTTCATCAAATGACAACTCCTCACCCTTAGCCTTCAGTGTATCAACAATGTTTTCCATCTACTTTCTAAGGTCACTCAACGTGTCCATCCTCCGTGTAACCTGGGGATAAAATTCTTTCACTTTATTTTTAATCAAGACCCTTAGGCCTTCCATCACCTCAGACTTCTTCTCGACCTCCGCAATTATTTTGTCTCATTCTACCTTGTTACCCTTGTTCTTCTTAGGTGAATTTTTTATCCCTTCCTTGGTGTTATTTTCCTTATCTGGTCCTTGTTAGTTCTTCCTTTCTTCTTGCTTCAAATCTTCTCAATCCCTCAACTTAAATCCTCTGTGAAATTCTTCCACAACCCGTGCCCTAGCTCTATAGACCCTAACCTAGAAATATCTCCTTCCATAAGACAGTGTAAAATCCGTGGGAATCCACCAAACAAGATTCTCCACTCATGCCCATGTACTCCCTTTCCACTTTGGTTCACAACTCTTCAAAATATTCTGCTACGCATGAAAATCTCCACAAATTTCATTTAACAAGGATGCCCTATTTCGCAAGATCTCTTCAACAACAAATGCAAGGTAAAAAGAAATAACGTACCCCGACCTTTTATTTATAGATTTTTTCTTTTCCCACATGAACTCTCATGCCACCTACTAATGTACAAGCACATTAAAGTCAGCTTTGTCCAATGCCATCTTTCCACACATTTTGTCCAACGTTTTTCCTCCACACTCAATGATGCGCGAAACCACTGCAACCTCAATCAAACATAGTCCTTGTCACTGCCTACCTCATGTTGCTCTGTGATTTTATCCTTGTTCATGGTTTTCATAAAGCTTTTTGACACCAATCTCCACCCATAATCACTTCTATTACACACGCTCTTCTGACCTTACACGCTTTTGATTTTTCCACTTAGGCCGCTAATCCACATCATTTTCAACACTTTCTTCTTAACAAAATCTTCACAAAGACTCTTCATTGACACAATCCACCCCACACTAAACAGATGCGCAGTCCTCTATGCATAAAAACCCCTTTCAAAAATTAACAAGCTACCGATGCACAAACGCACCCACAACAAAATGAAAAGACAAGGCAAAGCAACGAAGAAGGGAAACACATAGAAAAGGAACTGCATTAAGGGAAATCCTAATCTACATGGCAATATTGCCTTATTTGCAAACACATTGAAGACTTATTTATATAAGGGCTTCAACCTACTCCCATTAAAATGACCAAGAAACATTGTTCCATCTAGTGCTTGTAACTTACAAGCACCTGAATAAAGTATATGAGATATCACATATGGTCCCAGCCAATTTACTTTAAGCTTTCCCAGATGGCGCAAAAATTTTGAATCATATAATAGAACCATCTTCCCAACCTCGAACTTATTGTTTTTAATATGACGATCATGACATACCTTATGTCATGCCTTCTCCATCTTCTGACTCCATCTAGTAATGGATTTCCTCTCATACAACTCCATAAGTTTATCAATGTGCTCCTCTAATGCTTGTTCATTAGCCAATCCTCCTGCACGTGTAATACGCAAAGATGGCAACATGAATTACACAGGTAGAACTACCTCCACACCAAACACTAATTGAAAGGGTGTGGCCTTGTTTAACCTTTTATAAGTCGTGTGATATGCCCATAGCACTACAAATACTTTATCATCACAATCCCTCCTTCCAACATTGTAAATCTTAGTCAATGTGTGGCTTATATCTTGTTTAATCCCTCAGCAGTTCCATTAGCCTAAGGGTGATAAGGGGTAGTTTTGTGATGGACCACCATGAACTCTACCAATAAGATTCGAATATTCTTGTTTAAGAAATATGTACCCCTGTCACTCGTTAAGCTCAATGTACATCCATACCTATTGCTTACATTTTCCCATAATAACCTAGTTGTTGTAATCGCAGTACAATCCTTTGTAGGTGCCACTTTTTCCACTCTTGTAAGATAGTCTGTACAAGTGATAATGTAGCGCAAACTTGTCCTACGCATGGCTAGGGAAATAGAGCCCATAAATTCAATTTCCCATTTTTCAAATGGTTTTGTACTAACAATAGGTCTTAGTGGCATTTCATCTCTTCATCCTAGCTTACCAAGGCATTGGAAATGATCACAAGCCTTGCAATTACCTATAAAATCCTTGTAAAATGTTTCCCACCAAAAGCCTGCCAACAGGATCTTAGATGTGGTCATTTTCCCAGCATAGTGACCTCCTGCAATGCCACCATGAGCTTCTTCCATGATTGTGACACGTTCATGCTCTAACACACATCGGCACAAAACCTCATCTCAGCCTAAGTTGTATAGGTCTCCTTCAATCAACATATAGGGCGTGACACATATAGCCAACTGTTTTTTCTCCAAGGTCTTCATTCCTTCTGGTGCCACACACGTTTGTAGGAAAACATCAATATCATCCAAGTCAGAGGGTGCATGTTGTAGTATAAACAATTGTACATCTGGCATTGTGTCCTCAATGCTCTTCCCATCCTCTCCTAAGTCAATCCGTGATAAATGCTCAGGTCCCAAATTGCCCTTCCCTGGTTTCACCATAACCGTAAACCCAAACTCCTAAAACAATAACACCCATCGACATATGCACCCTTGCAAAATGAGATTGTTCACCAAGTACTATAATGCCATGTGGTCCATGAAGAAAATGAAAGGTGATGCTAGCGAATACCACCTAAATTTTTGCAGCGTGTAGATCATTGATAATGCCTCATGCTCCGTGTTCATATAATTTTGTTCTACTGGAATTAACTTCCTACTAGAAAAACACAAGGGATGGTAAACAATACCCTCTCCAGGATGTGCTAAGACCACTCTAATCGGCATTCCTAATGCATCTAGATGCACATGAAAGGGATTATCCCGAGAGGGAAAGCATAGGATGGGTGTAGTAGTAAGTCTCTCCTTCAGTGCGTCAAAATCCTTTTGTTACACCTCACCCTAATGGAATTTACCTTTATTTCTCAACAACTCCTCTAATAGTGTGGAAATCTTGGCATAACCTTTGATAAAAATTTTGTAATATCCTATGTGCCCTAAGAATTCATGCAAAACTCATTGACTAGTAGGCTCCTCCAAACCCAAGATAATAGCCACTTTTGTAGGGTCCTCCAATAAACCTTCCTTTCATATGATGTGACCAAGTAAAGTGCCAAATGGGGTAGAAAAGACACACTTATTAATGTTAAGCGAGATACTCAACTATCTGCATCTCTCAAACATCAACCTCAAATTTTCACAATGGTCTCTTACTAACCCATACACTGTTGAATCATCCAGGTAAACTTGTAAGAACTTATGGATGAAGTCTTGAAAGGTATGTACTACAATGCGTGAAAACACAACAGGTGTGTTCTTCAATCCAAAAGGCATGAATGCAAAGAAAAACTTCCCCATTCAGTGGTGAAATTTTTTTTCTCCTAGTCTTCCTTCACAATTCTCAACTGGTGATAACCTGAGAATCCATCTATAAAAGAATAGATCTCTTGCCCAACTACACATTTCAGAATCTCTTCAGTAAATGGGGTTGGGAAAGGGTCTATGAAACATGCAACATTAAGATCCATATAGTCTACACATATCCTTATTCTTCCATCCTTTTTGATACTAATGACCATTGGGCTCACTCCTTCAAATTCCTCAATGGCCTCAATGATCCCATAATCTATCAACTTAGCAATTTCTTCCTTAACCTTGACGTGCAGATTTGGATTCATCCTATAAGGTCTCTTCCGAACTAGGTGCACACCATCTTTTAACTTAGTCCTCATTTATCCCAATGAGGGATGTACTCCTTTTAATTCATGGTACCCACATGAGAACAAATCTTGAAAATTGTGCAGTAGTTCAACCACTTTTGAAACCTCCTGGTCTATTCAGTAGTCTACAATAGTAACTTCCTTGGGTTTTGCTTTAGTACCAATGTTAACGTTATTTATTTTCAAGGGTTCATGGTAGGTGTGTGCTTGTTCATCTACTTTTTCCAATACAATGCACATACCTATAATATGGTTAACATCCAAATTTTCCATCTCCTCGATGTCCACCAGGTACACCAACTTACCCTTTTCTCTCTCCATGTAGGCACACTCAAGTTGTACTTCTTCCATTTATTCTTCAATAAAGTGTGCCCCCAACTTAGGTTCTCCTATCAATTCCAAAATTCGGTCCTCGACCATGGCACAATCTCCCAAGGTAAGGTGTTTGAACACCTGTAGTGCCTCATTTACCGATTTCTTAGGGGTTTGGTACCCAAAATTCTAGATGATATCCACCATTATCTCCTACCAATTCCTCCTCTGATGACATAACTCTGAATGGATGTACTAGGCACGCGTAGAACCCCGCAAGGTGGAATAAAATTTGTGCACCCATAGGAAAGGAGCTAAAGCTTCTGCAACTCCCATCAAAGTCTTCCCACACTCCTGAACATGGTATAAGGTGGATCCCATACCATCATCATTACAAATTTGAGATGGTGCATCGCTTTAGAGAAAACTTATAGAAAGGGTGATTCTCGACTTGCACAATTCTAAAAGATTGTCTTAATGGGTCACCCACCAATGTGCCATTATTCTACGCACTGTATAGGTAAGCATATTCCTTCTCTCCACTTGACACTTCCACTGGATCTCCATTTTACACAGAAAGACATCATGGTTTCCCTCCCTAGTGTATCATGGAAACTTCCTTCCTCCCAAACACCTCACTAAGTGTGTTGTGACAACTCAAGTCTCAGTATCCTTCAGATGCCTTCCAACCAACTCGTATGTCTCATTCGCCAAATTATTGCACACAATACTAGTTGTGCCACTTATAGACTGAGCATATTCCCATTGAATGACTCCCTTTCTTGATGGATGAATGACATCGAGGTCCTTGATGGTGCACACATAGATTCTATCTAGGTCCTCTTCTCCTAAGGTTTCCACATAAGGTGTAGAAATTCCATCAGTTAGTGGGATAATCACACACTCACATCTTGTTTTCAAAGCTTATGTACCCGTTATTGAAGCGCAAGTTAGCGTTATTCGTGTAAATCCAAGGGTGCCTTAGTAATACTGGGAAACTATCAGCCTCGACAAGTTCTAGAACCTCAAAATTTCCAGTGAACTTTACGCCTTGGATGGTTATGGATGCACCCTTCATCACTCCGAGAGGCATGGCCTTTGTCCTATTAGCCTTATAAAACACATTTGAAGATGGCTAAAATAAGAGCCTCCCTATTTGATTCATGCATATAGAGTAAGGACATTGACCTCCGCACCTATGTCAATCAATATATTACTCAGGATCCACCCATCAATAACTGCATTCAGTGTGATCTCCTTATCATAATCAATGTTGTGAGGGGGTAGGTTAGTATGTAGGACTTGTCTCTCACGCTCTTCTCCAGCGTGCAGTACCTTTACTTTCAGCCATTCTCCCAACAGATGGATAATGTTCTCCTGTCACAACATTCAAAAAACATCCCTAACCTCATCCATATCCTACTGAGGAACCTCAATGCTCTTATTCTGCTCCAACTTACGTAATTACTCCTTCAGACACTGGATTTATCCTTGCAAAATCCTAATCACCTCCATGATTTCTTAGTACACCTCCTTCTGGTGGGTAAGATCAGGATATTTCCCATGTAACACTTCTCTTGTGATAAGAGGCCTCTTCTTTGGTACTTCTCGAGCATGTGCAACCTCAACGCATGTAGTGACCAAAACAGGCTCTAGCTTGGAGTTAAGTTATACCATCGACATCCATTGTGGGTTGGTCCTCTTTACACTCACCATCCTCGTGCCTTTGTTCTTCTTTTGGTTCTTTCTCATATGGTCATTCTTCATACTTGCACTTCTTCCCATACTATGAGCACTACAACAAATCAAGGCACTTGTGCTTGTAGTGTTCAGTCAATCCAAAATTGTAACAAGTCCCAAGAGGAAAGTCACCTCTTCCTCCACGACCGCTATGGCCTCTGAAGCCTCCGCGAAAACCTTTTCCTTGACCTTCTCTATCTGCCTTCCCTTCATACTGATGATCCTCAACCTTAGAACTGTTCCCAATGCTGGTCTCGTGCACACCGAGATCAATGGTATCATGGATTTGGTCTATCAATTGGTAGTCCTTCGTATCGTGAGTAGTGGATGTGCAAATTTTACAATAGGAGGAAACATTTTTCCATAGTGTGTGTTGTAACAAAGGACATCTACTAGGATCGTGATCTCCATGACAGATTTCATGATCCAATGATATGGAGCGTATTGATCTTCAAGGGAAACTATCCTTCATGTGCCCCTCCACTTCACAATCCATGCACTAAATTCCACCACATGTTTCATGAGCCGAATTCACAGACAAGTTCTTAGGTTGTTTAGCCATGGAAGTAATCTCTCTTTTAACCCCAAGGTGCTCAACGAGGCGTGCATGGATGCCGAGCCCCTCCTTTATGTGAGTCTTGTGAGAATGATCTGACATTAATAGAGGACTGGCTCAATATCCAAGTGCCAACAACTTGATGAGTACCCCTTTGGTGGCCATAGAAGGGCCATGTAGTGATGGTAATGTGATATTTCTATGTTTCTATTTTATTCGTAATTAACATTCTTCTCCCTTTTCTTGTAAGAACCAATAATTTTCTTGAGTGATGTATGTTTAAATATTTGGGCATTTAATTGTTTTTTGCTAACAAGAGGCCTCTACATTATTGCGGATGTTTAGCCATTTATTTTTCCTAGTTTGAAACTTTATTTTGAAGTTTAAAATTATCTAGCCTAGCCTAAGGATTGATATTTTTTTCCACTTGCCATTTGAATATGATTGTTATTCTAGTTCTACTATTATGATGTGATGTATTAGGGTCATGGGATTCACTATGGAGTGGTTGGACCTATGGACCCACTTCCTTGTATGGGGGTATGCCCTAAGGGGGTCATAGGGTTGTGTAGTATTGAGTTATAGGTTACTATGCCACTTGGGTGGAGGTGATGGGGGTATATGTGCCTAAGGTCATAGGGTTACCCGACCTCATTAAATGGATAAATAAGGTGACATGACTCTTTGGTGAATGACCTGATATGGAGAAATAAGGAGATGGAGCTCTATGGTGAGTGACCCAGCATGGAGAAATAAGGTGACAGGGCTCTATGATGAGTGGCCCAGATTTGGTATGGTACCATGATTCTTTTATCTATTTGGAGGCATATGGAGTTGTGTGGAAATATCTTATTCTTATCTTGAGAGTTTTTTTCATTGTGTAAAAATATAAAATATCCCTTTGTGACATATTATCATTTGGCACCGTTGCTTATGTTAGGGAATAAGGGATAAAATATGAGGAATAATCCCTCACAGAATCGCAATAGTAGAAACTAATGTGCAGAAAATATTACAGATCTCAAATAAAAGTGCAGAATAAAATAACACAACACAAAGAGATAGTATTTAACGTGGTTCACCCAATTTGGGCTACGTCCACCAAGAATCACTTGCTCAAATTTTATTACAAGCCACCACTCTCTCAATACAATACCCAGATATGTTTGGAGCTATGCTCAACAAACTCTACAAAATTCACACCCGAATTCAAAGCACATTTGCAATGTTTTTCATACTTCTATCATATGCATAAAACCATATAAATAGACAACTACTTAAGCAGTTTTACAAAATCGTGGGTATCAAAACCATATGCAAAATCCGTCCCATAAACCTATGGGTCAAAATCTTGCCCATATGAGAAAATCACGTTTCCCGATATATCGGGCACGTTTTAAGGCCGAAAAAAAATTTGGGGGCTACGCCCCCGAACCCCTGTTACTGAGGGTTGCCACCCCTGGACCCCTGCTTGAGGCCCAGCCCAGCCCCGAACCCCGGTGAGGATACATGAAAAGTGTACATTACTCTTAATGTACAGTCTTCAACACTTTCACACATGAAAATAGGCTCCACAACCTAACAGCTTATCAAGTGAATATATATCTATATTAAGGAACATGACGAAACTTGTTAAAAACTTCACAAAGGACCATACCGCAATTAGCAAAGTATGAAAATGACATTTTTAAAAATAATCCAAAAAGGAAAATGTTGTAGCCGATCATTCTTACCTTGTCTTGCAAGACACAAATAGCCTCCTATTCTCAAAAACCATTGATCAATATTTGTGATGGAAAGATTCATGTGATGTTAAAACAAATGGAAATAATTGTAGATCATACTCTTTACATTTAGTCATAAAATATGTTTTTTCTCTCTCCTCTATATATCACCACATGTGCAAAATAAAATATCAACTTCGATCCTTCAACCAATGGGAAATAATGAAACTTTTTGGATTATGGTATTTGACTATTTTGGTGTATGGCGGTGACTTTTATTGTTCATGATATTGGGAGGTGGTGGATTGTGCTTGGTACCTTGGGGGATGTTATTACTTGATAGTGCTTGGATCATGGATCCCATTTAGGAGTATTTATGTTTATATGCCTTATTGTGGTGTTTATGTGGATTGATGAGTTACTCATGTGAGTCTTGGTATGCATTTTTATGTTTGAGACTTGACGCTCCTCTTGGTTAATATGTACTGTTGGATCTTACCCTTGACATTATGTGGGTAAAATCGTAGTTTGAGTCATGTGATACCGGTTGCATAGGTATCACATATTTGAAGAAAATAGTACAATTTTTTTCAATATTTGAAATATTAGATGTTGTTAAAAGATAAAAGTGATTGTATGAACCTTTGGAACCCTTGAAGTGTCTTCGTGCCTTCAGTTTGTATAGACATCATTATTCGTCTGATCCTTTCAACTTGAGATCAATTGTGAATCTTGAAGTTCGAAGCATATTCATGTATAATTGGTTTGAACATAAAAGCCAATCTAAGCAAATTGTAAAATGGGAAACAATAAAATTGATTTAATCTACATAACTTTTAAATGAGGTTCCTATGCGATAGGTGAGTGTTTTAATGGGAGCAGGCGACATTTAGTTAAAGTAGTTTTTTTTTTAAATAATAAAAATAAAACAATCGATACAATAAATTATTTTTAATGTTTGAGGAAATTGAATGAGTTAAATGTTTTGAAATTTAAAATGTCAACAACAAAGAAAAATTGAAAATAATTAAATTATCATGTATTTTTAAATCCCTCAAAAAAATGTTGGAGCATGTGCCAACCTTATACCAAGAAAGAATCAATAATTTGCCTTGGTTAATGAGATATTTCAATAATTTTCTTTGGGTGCTTCAAAACTATATCTTTTGATAGGTGTAAAGCCACACCCCTTCCTTTTTATGTATGTTACCAGGTCGTGGAGATGAATTTAGATGCATGCATTGTTGTGCAGAGGTAGAAAAGAAAATTGTGGAAGAATACGCAAGGCATGTTTTTATCGGTTTGAAGATGGGATGCCGTAAAGAATATTGGCCACGTGGATAGCAAAGACTGCATGTTCTTATCATGAAGGCCTGCGCTTTTAACAGCGAGAACAGGTTGTGGACGTCCCTCAAAATTACATAGGATAATGAATTTTTTTTAGTGTTGTTATTCCTACGCTGCCTAGGCTATCAAGTATGCAAAATGCAGTATCATAGACTCTTTTCCTGTTTATTGGGGCTCGTGGAATGCAGGATGTGCACATATAAGTGTTGAAAAGGATCTATAAACTTTTAAGAAAATGTGTTGGGAACCTATAAGGCTAAACACCACTTCCCTTGCCAGAATACGCTCATCTCGTGCCAAAAAGGGAAGATTTGGAAGCATTTTCTGACCTGTGAACGAATTATCTGATAAAAAAACATGGACAACATTAATTGTTGTGGAATCATGCGTAAGGCTCATGATTTTTCTAGTTAAATGCCTCCAAAAATGTGGTCTCAAAGACTGATTTTTTTTGGGTGCGCACCACTTGGGGTTGTTGAAATAGACCTTGGAAACTTCACTAAAATATGCATATACTCTTAAGAAACCGGTCTCCACAACCATGCCATTTTACATCAAGTTTGTGTCAAGATCGAAGTCATGGTTGCAAAACATGCGATGCATGATCAATGCTCATTAACCATTTGACAAAAATCCTCTTAAAAATGCATGGTATTGGCGGGGAAAAATAAGAGGTTTGGAGAAATTACGGGCATTCATCAACCATTGAATGCGGTGGCGGTGAATTACACAAAATAGGTATGGTTTTCCAGTTCTTCTTGCATTTAACTTACGCATTCTATCGTGTTCTTTTGGGTTGAGATTCAATAAATTTGGATAATTAAAAATTCATATAGAATGAATGTTATAATTTCTACCTACCCAAAACCTTCTAAACATATAAAAATTGCCCTTAGAAATTGTGCGCAAGGAAAATTTTAAGGGTCCCTCCAAAAAAAAAACCCTAGAAAATATTTGGTGAATCTGCGTAAATTATCTTTTGCATGAATGTTGAATATCAAGACATCACAATGTCACTATTAAATGCTACCAGATGGTAGCTTTTTTATATGCTACCGATCGATAGCAAATAAAATGTTATCAATCGACATATTATAGTATGTTGTTGTCTAATATCATAAAAAATGCTACTGGATGGTAGCATATTTTATGCTTTTATGCTACCAGCCGATAACATACTATATACTGTCAACCAGTAGCATAAAAAAATGTTACCGACTAACTGTATTCAAGTGAATTCCTATTTTACGGGAATGACAAATCAACCCCTAAAATTGAATTATAGCTAGAAATTTTTGGCAAATTGGTACTAACTTGTACCAAAAAAAATTCTAATTTCAAATTTCAAAATCAAAATATTTGTGAATTAACGAATATTCACCACTAAAATTTTCCCTAATTGTGTGCATGGAGTGCCACACCCAAATGTATTGTGTATCTAGAACTTATAATTTGATCACCGATAACGTAGGATACCATGGGGAAGCTTAACTCAGTTGTTTGAACTATTTTAATGTATTTCCGAGATGAATCGTGAAGCCCATTTTACTATATCAGCCACTTGTGGTGACATGCTCAATATAATAAAATGTGATTGAATCCAACTCACAGATGTCACTTCATTCAAGGTAAACGGAAAACTACCACCACCTACCTCTAAACTGCCAATAGGAGAATTGTAACCAACTCTCAGTGATGCAAAAACACTTTCGGGGATTAGTTTTGCAAGTGGGTTTTGAGGCCCTCCGTCCATTATGTGATAGGAAATTTTAATTGCATTTACGATTATAAGCCCTGGAGATACCCTTATAAATGTAGCATGGTTCTTCATAGCCGACTTCCATCAAATGTGATGAAGTATATGTATATAGGGGAATGAGTGGGAATCGTCTAAATTTATCCTTGAACTCAAGATGAGTGTTTTTGGGACCCATTTTGTATGTACTTCTGTTATTTTTTCGAGTTTTCCCAACTTGCTACTTTAGCTACAAACTCCTTCTGAGGGTCCCGTTTGACCTCTAACCACATGTGATACCTTTTTCATATTGTCTCAATGCTATGTAGAGTATTATTTAAAATTTTATCTTACATGAATGGATTTTGAAATTTATCTTGTTTTTCTCTCTCCCCCTTTTCTCTCTCCAAAAATGACTATGATACTTTGGTTGTATTTGAAAACCTAAGTGAGTTAGAAACTATAAATTATTTTGAAACGAAATAAAAGTGGACATGAAATGGAAATGGTTATGACATTGAGAATGGAAAATAAAATGTCTCTTAACCTTCTCTCTCTCTCTCTCTCTCTCTCTCTCTCTCTCTCTCTAGAACTAAAAACATAAAGTTAAAATGAATGTGAAAGTGTGAATATGTGAGAAATGAACTCTCTCCTTCTCTCCCTATCTCTAACTATATATACTATTTAATTGAAATTGTTCAAAATGATGAATGTTCTGATTTATGCTTGAGTGTAGGGGATTTCCATACCAATTCTAGGACTTACCCTACGGTGGTTGCAAGTACCTGGATAATAGAAGAAGTAAAACAACACTTGTGTCTTTTATTAGCATGATATCTAAAAGCAATGTAATTTTGTAGAATATATTAGTGATATTGTTATGAATGGAATGGATTATTTCATTGTTTCCATGATGTATACCATTTTCTTGCATATTAATGAAATGTATTATTTCTTACGTAGTTGAAATTTTACATGTTTGACTAATTCCAGACTTAGTCATATTTTAGTATATTTGGTTTAGTAAATGAAGTTGATTGTATCATGTTGCATTGGAAAACTATGTAATAAGATCCATTTTAATTATATCCAAATAATCATCGAGAGAATGAAATTGAAATCTTGTTATTTAAAATTGTTTGTACCATCGTAATCTTGGATGTGGTTGTTCCTGTAAAATTGATGGTAGTAATCTAACAATGGCATAATTCATGTATATGTTAGTGATGTATCGACCTAGGAAATCTCTTAGCCTTCAAAGAAAAATATACAACTTGCATGTGTGTGCTTGCATTTCAGGTGGATAGAGTCAACCAAACTTATAGTTTGAAACATCAACCCTTATGGTATGGAGTGGTACCCTTGAGCTTAACCTCATTCCTTGTTTCAATAGTGTAACCAAACACCTCTTGGGACATCACTACGCCTTAGGAATATAAGTTTTTTCCTTATCCCTTGATTATAGGAACACATTTGAGTTTCTGGAGGTCCTAGGGTATTAAGTTGTTGAACTCTATCTTTGGCTCGTGGTAGGGTGTAGTTCCCTTGGGATGTTTGGAAATAAATTTAAAAACTAATCCTAGGAAATATTTGGAGGGTAATATGTGGACATATTTTGGTATCTAAACCTTAACATATGGGTTTGTTAACGGTAGGATGTTGACCCATTAGAAACGTGAGAATCGTTACTTGATCCTTACTCCTTGATAAGTATCCATTTCCTTATATAATCATATTATGAGATATCTCCTTTGAGAACATGATATTCAAGAACATTTGCCTTTGACTTGAGCACAAAATGCTTGTGACACTTTTGTATCTTATAAATTCTCCCAATCATCTCTATCTTCTAGATGTATCACAAGCATAAGATTTGCTTAAGATTCTCCTGGTATCGTCATGAGATATTTTCCCTTACAATGAAACCTATGTAAAATGATGAGTAACCATGATCCTTAAGAAATGAACCCATAGTCTAAGAATGTGTATTGGGTGGTGTTTATGTGTTAAGAAGGTTTAGAACTAACATTTGGGTTTGACAAATTCTTATTTTTAAGATATTCACAATGTGTAATATAGTTTTGAATTTTTGAGAAGAGGGGATTCTCACCTTTCATGTTAATGCTCTTCAAACAAACGTTAACTTTCAGTTGATTAAGTTTACTTGTTATAATTAAATCTGAAACGAAATAAATAATGTGTATCGTTGTGAATGAAACTACATGCTCTCATGATTAATGGATTCAAGACCTATAAGGTTAAATAAGGAAATGTTAATGGTAATGAAGTGGAAATCATATTAAATTAAGTGTTAAACAAAGTAAGGGAAATGCAATCTATAGAAAAAGGAAAATGTAAATTTACCATGCTATATGCTCTTCAAACCTTTAAGGCTGAAATTAGATTTTTTGGGCACGAAAAAGATTGAACCCTGAAAATGTGATAGTGTGGAGGGTGCATGTTCGTGTTTTTCATGTTTTGATTGTGTCGTAATCTCATTCTTGCTTATTTATCTAGGTGTGACGTTCTTTGTATATTGTTTCATATGTATATTTGTATGTTCTACAAGTTTTTGTAAATGTTACATGTGGTGTCGTGAAAACCATTGTGAGTATTTTGGTGTCGCATAGTTATATCAAGTAATATGAAAGTAAAAAACATTATTCTGTTATATTTTGTTCTTTTTTTGGGTCCCACATGGGTGGATTCTACACACATGCATAAATGTGGGAAGTAGCTGGACACAATCCCTAAAAATCATTCTGAGGAGTACCACAAGACCCTTGAAGTGGCTAGAACATTGAGAGGACTTGTCGACGAAAAGGGTCAATGGACTAACCTGATTGACTAGTGTATTTTGTGAGGTAGATCCAATGTTGTCCATGGTAATAGACCCATCTTGATTTCTAAAGGGGTAAATTCCATGACAAGAAAAAACAATTTGAATGGTACTGATTCCTATAACATTGGTAGCTAGAGAGAAAACTTTACATAGGCAACCAAACTAACCAAGCCCATATTCAACCTAAAATCATTATCTCAATCAAAGAAAATCATCTAAATTTCCACTATATATGATTCATATATACGACTATTTTTGTTCTTAACAATATTCTCTCACACTTCCATATATTTTTCTGATAGTCATTTTGAGTCCTGATTTTTCCCAGTCTCACTCATACGTGTGACTACCATGTGACTTTCCATCTCACAATTTTCCTAGACCTAGTCATAGGTAAGACTGCCTAGTGATTTTCCACCAGTCACATTTCTAAAGTATGTCATTATTCTGATCTTGTCTACATTCGATTTCCTAAATTTTTTCATTTTTCAATTTTTTCCCAGAGCCACTCGTAGACTACCCTACAATTTTTCAGTTAGATCATTTCCCATTTTATTCCATTCTGATCATCCTACTTATTTAGTTAATTCATATTTCATAGTCCCTTTTGCTCAAAGGTCAACCCATTACACGCTTTATTTCCTTACACTCTTTGGTTAACCCCTTACATGTTATTGTTCCTTGTGCTCTCCGATCTGCTCCTTACGTGCTCCAGTCCCTTGCACACTATAGTATACCCTTTACATGCTCTAGTACCTTATGCACTTTGTTCTTCCCTTTGTATGATCTAGTACCTTACGCACTCTAGTCTTCCCTTTTCCCACTCTAGTCCCTTCCGTTCTCTGGTCTTCTCCTTGCATGCTCTAGTCGCTTATGCACTCAATTCCCTTGCACACTTTGGTCTACCCTTTACACTCTCTAGTACCTTTTATGCTCCGATCTACCCCCTATGTGCTTCGGTCCCTTCAAAACTCTAGATATCCCCTTGCATTCTCTATTCCCTTACACACTTTAGTTAGCCCCTTGTGCACTCTAGTCCTTTACGCATTCTGGTCCACCCTTTTCTTCATCTCTTCACTTCACCTTAGTCACAAGGATGACCACATTACAACCAGCCTGATAACCACCCTACAACTATCCTACAACTACCTTGCAACCCCTATTCAACACTTTTCCTTGATTTCCACATGGACGTACACCTCTTCTTGGTTGTACCTGTGACCGATCTATTTACTACTCCAACCTTCATCATATTGCTTCACCCTCCTCATGGTCGCATGTGTGACCGGTTTGTATACCACCCCCTCCCCTTCCTCTTGGTTATGGCTGTGATTAGGGTTTCTACCTCCTCACTAGCTTTCCGAACCCACCCCCTGTACGGAGGGGAAAATATGACTAAACAACGTGCAATCTTATCATCCATTTAACTAGGGTATCGAGGAAATGAGTAAGGGACACACCAAGACATGTAGATAATGGATAAAATTAAAAGGGGGTACATGGACCACTAAGATCACATACGCAAAGGAAATTAACCCTTACACTAGGAAAACCTAGGTTTTCCAAGGCCCTAGGCCCAAGAAGAGGAAGGAACCCTATTAGGGTATCCACACTATGGGGGTTATTAAGAGAAAAATAAACATGTAATATCTATGTTAACCAAAGTAAAGTATGTAACATAAGATAATTAATTTGAATACAATATGCTAACCTAGCATGTGCATAAAATACTAAGTGAACATAAAGTAACAATAGAAGATAGGAGACTAATCTATACAAAATGAAAAGTTTAGTTAGAGAACTTACCTGTTGGGGGGTAGTTGTTGATGCATCTATTTCCCAAAGAACCATACTGACACCATTTCCCACGGGCAAAGGTGTCGGCTAGGATTTTAAAAAACCACCAGCGTAATCACTAACTGGCAGTGGCATCAGCTAGGGAGGGGAAATGAGAAATGGTGTTTACAGTGTGTTGTGATAGAAAAATAAATGCAAGGTAGAAATATTGTGGCCATGGTCATGTAAGGTGTCAAAAGAATGTGCATAAAAGTAAGAAGACAACAGGAAAAGAGGTGGATAAATAAGACCAAAATCTATTCTCTCTCCATACCCTAATGGTTACATGAACAACCATACCCATATCCCAGAACAATCCCCTTAAAGCACTCGCTCCCATAAATACATGTATTAAGGACCTATAACTTGGAAGAGAAATTGTTAGTAACATGTATGAAAATAGAAATCGTGACAAATTAGGTATATACATATGCCTTAGCCATTGATTACCGCATGTCACAATAGAAAAACATGGGGTAGTTAACGAAAAGAATGATACATAACATTGAAATTCAAAGAAAATAATGAAAGTAAAGAAAGGACTAGCTGAAATGAAACATACCCACCAATGCGTACATAATAGTGTCAGTCATCCTGTGATGTATAGGTGTAATCCATGTTGCTAGAACCCTAGAGAAGAAAAATTGAAAGTAAACACTAAAGGATCATTAGTAAAATAAGACATAAATCACCTAACTAGGTTCCCATGGGATGGATTTCATGTCATAGGGTCATAAAGATAAGATGTCATAATTTCAAAGACAAACGACAGGTAGCAATGCTAAAAAAGAGTAAAAAATCATATGGTATAAGCTACAAAGAGGTACTATCATAAAACCAAAGATTCAAATAAATAGAACATGGATGAATATCCAAAAGGGTGAATAACAACATTGAAAAAGTGTAAAAGCCCATGACATTGACGCTACAATAATAAGATAGGTAAATAGATCCAAGAAATCCTATGAGCCAAAGCGAGGATGTGCAAAATCGAGGCAATTCCATGGGAACATCTAGGGTAAAAGAGTTGAGAATATTGACAGAGATATTTGATGAAGTGGTGAAGTTGAAAAATTAAATACAAGGGATGGTAACTGAGTACTGAAACTCCGAAGTTTCATCATGCATGAAATATTTTGATAAATTGGGAATTTGTTGGTTCTTTGAAGATGTTTCCTTCATTGGTTTGAAGGGGATATGTATTAGGACTAATGATATGTATTTCCACTATTTCTAAGTGTATTTTCCTTCTTTTTCATGGGTATAATCAAGCTTGAGGACAAGGTCACCCATGTCAAAAGTACATGGACAAAGAAGTCTATTATGTTGCACAACCATGCATTGTTTTTTGCTTATGATTGTGAGTATAGGCATGATCACATCCCTCTTATAATGTCAAGTTTATGAATATGCACTTCACGGATTTCCTCATTTGGAATGATTCTGCATAGGGAAATATTGAGTGAAGGAAGTTCCACCTCAAGTGGAAGGACAACCTCGGATCCATAAGTAAGAGAGAAAGGAATTGCCCCATTGGCTATATGGACACTAGTGCTATATTTCCATAATGTTAGATAGAGCTTTGTATGCTAGTACGTGTGTGACTCATGAACCGTATTTTCTTGGATTTTATTAATTATGTTTTTTATAGATTCAACTTTTTTGTTACATTAGGGATGATAAAGTGTTGAGAATTGATGTTTGATCTTGAACTTAGCACAAAGTTGCCTCATTTATTTTCATTTAAAACTTCGGCAAATGTCATATATGATGGTGTGGGGAATTTCAAAGAGGAAAATTATTTTGTTAGGAAAAATTTGGAAGTAGTAAGTCTCGACATGTTTTTGAGGGGCATGTCTTCAACCCACTTGGTAAAATACTCCATGGCAGTAATGATGAAGACATGACCATATTGAGAGCAAGGGAGATTTATGATGTAATCCAATCCCCATATACTGAAGTTCCAAGGAGCTATAATAGATTAGATCTTAGTTGGAGGGAAATGAATTAGATCAGATCATGGTATTGGTAAGGTTTGCACTATTTTTACAAAGGAATAAGCGTTAGGTCCGAGAGCAAGCCAATAGTAACCTATACGTAGGCATTTATGTGTAGTGGCATGAAAGCTACAATGGCCACTGTAAGTGAACCCATGTGCTTCTTTTAAGACTAGGGGAACCTCATCCTTGTTATACCTTCAATGTTTTGATAGTATAATATGTCATCATTGAGTACGTATTTGAGATCCTTTTTATGTATTTGCAATCTTGTTCGTGAGTCCATACCATCTAGGTAAGTTTGATATTGGATAAATTGGTGAATTTTTGCATACCAAATATCATTAGTAGGGGTTTCAAATTAGATTTGATAGATGTCCTCAACATATTGGTGATGTGTGGTAGTAGGGGTGTGAAAAATTTGTACTAGGGTATTAATATCATGAGAATCATAGTGTGGCTAGAAATGTGTTATGATTGTGGCCAAAGAGTTAGCCAAGGAATTTTGTTCTCATGGGATTGACTCAATGATAAATGAGGTTAAACATGGTTTTAGCTCCTGAACTACATCATAATAAGATTTAAAAAAAATTCTATGACATTAATATTCACTGTTAACCTGTAGACACACCAATTAAGAGTTCCCCATGGCATGGATATAAGTAATATTCCTATTGAGGGCATATTACATGTCAAAGATAAGAACTTTATATTCATCCATGTTGTTGATGACCTCAAATTCTAGTCGATAGGAAAGGGGGAATTTTTTTTCAGAAGAGTCAGAGAGTATATATCCTGCCTTATCTCCTTAGGCATTTTGCCCCGTCAAATTGTAACAACCATGTATCCTCAAGTAAATCAACGGAAATTTGTTCTTTGGTGATCTTGGTGTTTTGTTTGGCCTTAGATGATGGAGGTGCTTCATTATTAACATTAGAGAAATGTGCCTCAAGACCTTCCATGAAGATAAAGAAAAATTCTTTGATATAAATATCATTTTTAATGCCCACAATGAGAAGGATGTCTGCATCAGGTAGTGCATCGTGAATAGGTTGAGGAGTAGGGATAGAAGCGGTGACCAATTGGTTTTTAGATAACCTGGCATTTTATCACTTGTTGCATTGTGATATGAAGGTCGAATTCCATAAGAAGATTCCCACTTCCAAATGTGATCTTTTGGAAGGAAATTATTTTAAAATAAGTGTAGTAAAGGATCAGTGTGAACAATAATGTAGGTGGTTTGATAAATCATATAATTTTGTAGTTTCAGAGATGTGTAGTAGATGGCTAGGAAAGCCCATTCGATGGAAGTGTATCATATTTCATCATCTAAGATGGCTCGAATAACATAGTAGATGGTGTGTTGCTTCCCCTTTTCATCTTCTTATGCTAGCATTGCCCCAATGGACACTGGAGTGGAAGAGGTATATAATAACAAAGGTCAATCAGGAGAAGGAGGTTGTAATTTTGGTAGTGAAGTGAGAGAGTGTTTCATGTTATTGTAAGATATCTAGAAATCCTTAGTCCACTCAATTTTGGTAGAATTTCAAAGTATAATTTTAATGGCATATACACAATACATGAATTTGGGGACAAATCGTCAGATTTCCCCAAGCTTGCCAAAAAAACTTCATATTTATGTTATGGAAGATTGATGTGGATTGTCAAAAATAGCCATTATCTTTGTTGGATCCACATCAATGCCACACTTTGATACTAAGAAACCTATAGGTTTTCCTTGAGTCACCGTAAATATGCATTTGTTAGGATTGAGATGAACCTTATATTTGCGAAGACACCCTAGGGTGATGTTTAGGTCATGAGCATGATTGTCTGAGCATTGATATTTGATGAGTAAATCATCCACATAAAATTATTTAAAAAATTGTATAATAGCATGAAATATGTGAGTCATAGCGCATTGATACGATAGACCAAAATTTTTGATCCTAAAGGGAATTATGAAATAACAAAAAAGTACCTCATTTTTTTGTAAAAGTGGTCTTATGTTGATCTTCGAGAGTGATTTGGATTTTATTTTATCCTTAGAACCCATCCATGAGAGATAAAATTTCATATCATGATGTCAATAGAGGGTAAAGGAAAGTTATCATTAGTAAAAGAGAGGTTGATATTTCTGAAATCGATGCAGATATAGATGGTAGAGTATCCTTCTTCCTAACTGGAATGATATTGGAGACCCATTAGGAATATTCTATGGTGCAGATGAATTTGGAATCTAAAATTTTAATGATTTCTTTATGACAAAGATAATTTATTTTGAGGGGAACTTTCATATTTTTTGTTGAACAAGCACAACGTCAGGGTAAGTGATGATGTTATGAGAGACAATCTCAAGATTAATGTCTGGCATGTCAGCATATTCCCATGCAAATATTTCCTTGTGTTTTCTCAATATTTCTATATGAAACTCACGTAAATGGGGGAAACAATCCCTGAACATGACTATATGTGAGGGATAATTATCCAGTTATACATTGATGGTTGATTCAGATAACATAGCATTTCTGTCCTGAAAATGGTATAGAGCTTCATGAACTTTAGCTACCTTGTCATGACAAGAATTGATAGTAGCGACATAGTCATCAAAGCACATGGATGATTTGGAGAAATTCCCTAATTTATGGTGGCTTCGAGGAATTCCATCCTCTTGTGTGTGTAGGAGCTCTAGGATAGCCTTGTCATTATCTAAAGTGGGAAGAGGGTCATGATATTCCACATCAATTGCAAGCCCACGTATCATTTATTGTTTTAGTGTTGTCTTGAAATAGATTTTTATAAATATAACATCCAAGCATCCAAGGTGATCTCTTTTGGTGCATCACCCATAATGGCCATGCTAGCAGTAAAGGGAACATCGCTGATTATAGAGGTTGGCTCAGAAGATAACGACGGCGATGGATTTGTTGTAGGAGCTGAAGTTACTTCAAGAGGGTAACGAGATGCATAATCATGGAGTTTTTCCAATACCTAAAGAGTGTTCAAAAGTGGGGGATTAATGGGAGGAACATAAGAAAGTATTTCCTTTTCATCCTCACTATTGCTAGCATCATAAACATGAGGCCCATAAGATGTGTCTATAGTATTAGATTGGATTCGTAAGGATTGCATTTGGGCAAGGAACATTAGTAGTGTAATACTTCCAAGTTTCTGGACTCAGCTTGTGAAATGACGTAGTATTCGGCATCAGAAGGATACAATTCAATCTCTTATGTCTTGGTTTCGGGTACCGTTGTCATGTGTTTTTACAAGGGAAAATTCACTTGAAAACACGATAATATACCCTAGTGTCAAAAAAATCATTGTAAACCTTCCCAACACCCCTCCAAGTCATTCCATTCCCTATACCAGCCCTATCCTACCCTGTCAAGTGGCCCTTTGTGATTTTTCAATCTTGTCCATAGGTGATTTAAGAAAACAAGTTCATTCAAGTGCTTCCAAGATGGTACCTTTCCAGGAACACTTTTCAAGAAGCTTAGAAATGGTTATTTTTATCCCTTCTAAGGCCTGGTGCACACCCCTGGAGAAGAATTGAATTCCAAATTCATCAAGGAGTAGTATCAAGAATATAGGAGCATTGTGAAACTGATTTTGGAATATATTGGACATTTTCATAGATTTAGGGACAAGTTCAATAAAAGCAGGTCTTGGAGGGTGAATGAGCTTGTAGTGAAAAACAACACCTGAGCTTTGGGAAGTGATTCTGTGAGCTCCATAAGGAGTTGGAGGAAAAAATTGTAGACACAAAATCATGCACTTTAGACATTATTTATTCCCGATATCATACTACTATTTAGAAGGTTTTTGAGTGAAGAAATTACTAATTAACCTCCATATCTTGGTCATTTTTATTTGAATTATGTCGTCATCCCTGACCTCCACCACATACATGCCCAATTATTTTTTCTCCCTTTCTATCATTTTATCTTTGAATAGGGCACCCAAGCTAGTATTGGGGTTCACATAGGTGCCCTGATCCTTTTTAAACTTTCCCGCCACCTTCTGTGATCTTTCTATCCATTTGAGATCTTTATCTTTTTGGTTGTCAGCCAGTTCAAGGTTAATTACAAAATTAGATCAAGAGAACCCTATAAATATAAAGTTATGAGACTATAATGAGGGAACAAGCACTAGTCACTACAATCATCCACCTAGAGTTGCATCCATTTGAAGATCATTTGCATCCATTAGCTCCATCAAAAGGACAAGGCTGGTTCATCAGCATCACACAAGCATAGGGGGAGGGATTATATTTTATTCCATACATTTTATTACGTTTTCTACACATAGTTATTGCTCGCTACTTCACAAAGTGTGACTAGTAAAAGAACACCTAGGGCACATGATGGACACACACACCAGAACTACATTTGGGTTTGAAATGTAGTGCAACGCTTAGTTAGTAAGCCCATTGTTGTGGCAACTGAGGTCAGTCCAACCCATTTATTTGCATTCTTATTTTTTTAAGGTTTTGATACTTCTTCTGGTCTTTTGCAAGTCTTCTATTCATCTTGGATTATCAGCAACATTTGGTGTAGTGCAAATGAAGCTAATGAGATAAAAAACAAGGGTTTTGGACCATTTACCGAACTTGTGAAACTCAGTGCCTAATATTTTACATAGATCAGGATGCCCATTTTGTAGACCAGAGTGCCCGTAGGTGCCCCAGTGCCCTAAGGCCAAGTGCTCCAGTCCAGCTAGATAGCTCGGATCCATCCCTTTTGGGGCCTCTGCACAGTCTTTCTTGCTTCACGTTTCTCTAGTCACTTCTTCAACATAGTCCAACGAGCTCCTACAATCAACTAAGTTCATTCTAACTCTTTTAGCACTCTAGGGTTTTGCATTTTCATTTTCATAGTTGTTTCAGTCATTTTCTATAAATTTATTTACTGTATTTACATGTTGTTCTAGATTAGATTAACTATCCTTATTTCCATATTTGCATTAATAAAAAACAAGATATCATTGGAAATATATTTCAGAGATCTAAATGATGGTGGGTTCACATTCTTCACAAGGCATAAGCAATATTTCCCACGGACTGATTTCAACATGCACAACCTAAGATCCTGAGAAAAATCCTATTTTTTAGGGGTTTTCAGGTAGAATCAAGGAATGATAGCCATCACATACTTATCCAAATAGCTTTTTTAGTCAATATCATATAAATAAGTTCTAAAAAATACCTTTGAATGCTCAAGATATGATGCCAACATGTTGCTCCCCAAGGCATGATTTAGGACTTAGTGTTTTTCTGGGTGGACACATGTCACTACCTCAGGTATCAACATAATTTATTGTCCTAATTTTTCCATCCCCTTGGGACATAAAAATGTAGCAAGCCACAAGATAGACTGATAGACACTCATGTGACACCGACAAAACTCAAAAAATCCAGTTAAGCCCCCTTGCACCAATCTTAAGAACTTTCCATCCTCAAATCATGTAGTTCCAATTTTTAAATCCAGGATGAGGAAAATTTTCTTGCACCTTGTGTCCCAATCTCTTATGAAACTTGGGACACAAAAATTCACCCCATGCCCAACTTGACCCGTGATCCTTCATCCATTTTTCAACCCCCTCTTCTCTCTGCCTCCATAAACCAACATCTACCACTTATCATAACCAAAGAAGGGCACATTTTCTTACACCTTGTGTCCCATCACCTTGGTAAATTTGGGCATAAAAAATGCACCGAATCCTATCCCTCATTCTGTTCCTCCATGTGACCTATTTCTAGCCCCGGGGTGTATTTCGCTCACTTTCTCTCTCTCTCCACCACCAACCAATCCTCATTCACTACTTATCAAGTTGAGGGTGAGGAAAATTTTCTTACACCAACTATCTTGTCCCCTTGGGATAGTTGGGGCACACAATTTCACTCAGCCTCATGAATATTTAAAAAAATTAAAAATTCTAAAATCATAAATAGTACACTTCTACTTCTTCGTGTGTGCAAGAACCTTGTTGCCAAAGGAATGTTATAAAAACCTAATGCCTCTTCCCTTTTCTCCATTTATCAATTTTTCCCTCATCCTCTGGTCCATTGCTGCAATAACACTAAAATATTTCTTTTTCTATAGACACCATGCATGTTTTTCACCAGAAATCTTCCATTACCAAAAACCATTAAAAACTCATAACTCACAAACAGGTAGCCGGATTCTAGTCAAATTTTCTCCATCTATGCACCCATAAGAAGTAAAAAATAGACAAAATAGAGGTTCCTCTTATTATTAATGGTAGAAAACCCTATATTTATTCCCTAGTTCATGTTATTTCATTTTCCCATCAATCCAAGAGATGGTTCGAGCTAGAAATTGGAGCATAGTATCCAAAAGAAAAAACCCATAATAGAGAAGTTGATTTTTTTATGATACAAGGTGTGGAAAACCAATTATAAAAATAGTAAGTACCTCATGCCTATACTTAATATAAATATAAATTTTTCCAAAAAAACAAACTCAGAAATGGAAAACTAGGTTACAAAGGTCAAAAAGTAAAAAAGCGTAAAAAATAAAAAATAAAAAAACAACATTCTAAAAATAGAAAGTGATCAAAATATAATTGAAACCTCTGCAACTATGTTCCAATCATGTTGAGAATCCCATGACACTAATTCTGAGGCAAAAAAGTAACCTTTCCCAAAATAACAACTCCTAAAACCCAATGGCTAAAAATAGAAAGTTCCAGTTTTGAGTGCAAGAAGTTGTTACCATCTCAATTTTGACTCACATTTTTGTTTTTTCCACATTGAAGTTCAAATTATCTGGCCTTAAGCCCATTTTTAAACTTTCATCAGAGTACTCTAGCATAGGTGATAATGATATTACCTGTATGGACCTTGAGGACCTCAAAGCCAGAATGTTGGGTGGACCAAGAGAGTCTGTGGAAGAAAAGATCTTCAGAACGGACTGTATGCAACTGGTCACCACCCCATGTTAGTGCAGAGCATAGAGTTTTTTTTTTCTTGTTCCCATGAATACAAGATGAACACCTGAATAATAAGTTCTTTAATGAAAACTCGATCTTTGAAGTGCTTACCTTAAAGGCGATATCCAATTTGAAGCAACATGGTAGTGATCACCAAGGAGGTTACATCAAAAGAGGGGTCTAATACCGAATCATACCTTCAAGGCCTCTCTCTTGGTTCATGTTTGAAGCAAGGGAGGAATCCCTCCCATGTGCTTAAGAGTCTTTCTCAGAATTAATTCCACAAGATCTTCTCTGATGCCATCATTCTCTTAAGCCTAGTAATGGGAGAAGAAAACACAAGAGAGTTTCATGACTTGATGACATTTTTCATTCTCACGATCCTGAAAGGAAAAAAGAAAATTTACTGGGGAAAATCATTAGTGATAACTTGTATCATCAATTGATTTAGGTTCCAACTTCTAAAAATTTCTTCATGACCTCGTACCTAGTCTACAACTTGGAAAACACAAGACCATTCAAGGACCTAACACTAGCTCAAAATGTTTCTCGGAAGGCTCCTACATACAAAAATTATTCGTACTTGGTCCTGAAAGAAAGAAATCAACACTTTACAAAGGTGAATGATGTTAGATTGTTGGAGGGAAACCCACATTTAAGATTATCTACATAGGTCGCTACTCTAGTTAAAAGGTATGGATCATACTTCATATAATTTTAAACCTTTTCATATATACGAGTGTCAAAATTTTTGAACTTTCTCCACAAATATTTCCACACTGCTCGAGTTACAAGATCGTGCCAATCGATCTATGTACACAATTGGTTCATATCAATCATAAGTGGAGGAATATAAAGAAGAATTTCATTGCCTTCCCTATTTCACTAGGGATTTTATCTTGCAAGAGTGCTCATGACGCTTCCAACATGGAAGCTACCTTGTCCCCCATAAATATGTAATCATACAATCCAAGGGCATATTTTGACATCTAAGATGATTTGCACACCTTTCACCTGGTTGGTTTGTATCATGTCCCAAAAATTGAATATTTTTGGGTGAAATTTGTTGATGATTATGAAGTACAAGAACATGATCACAAAAGGATGATGGTCGATAAAATGAGAAATTTTAAGCTTGATTGGTATGAAGATGGTGTTCAAGAGAATGACACTGAAATGTATGATCCAGAGTACCTGGTAGTGAAAGCTTCTCCAATACTCTGATCGGTTTAGAGTGTTCGTGAGTCTAGAGATATCAAATAATTCACTAAGGTGGTTTTCAAAATCTCAAGAGAATGTTTTAGGAGAAAAAGGGTTGCACTCATTGTATTCAGAAACTTCCCTACCCTACAGAGGTAAGCATCACACCATTCCTCTTCCAAGGAAAAATACAAGGCTCTCATCTTGGTTCAATCAGGAGAAATATCTAAGAGGAAAGCGGTGGAACTAGAGGCCCATCACCACAGAAAAATGCATAAGAAAGTGAGAATCGTAGAGGATCTTGTAGTTGATCTAAAACAAGGGGATATTGACCTAGTTAACTTCTTAGCCCCACAAAAATCTCAGAGCTTCTCATCTTCTGCTACACCGGCCCCACCTGTACAAGATGTTCCTTCTCATTTGTAGCAAGAGGCTACAATATTGCCAAGTGCCGAGCCATAAAAAATGAGATCTTCCCTTGGGTACAAGAGATGATTACAAAAGAAGCTAACATAGTGCGATAGGTGATAGTACCTAATTTCTTGATGATTTCCTCGATGTTCAAAGGGAAGAAAGGAAAATTATCTCAAACGACTTCTAGATTTTCATTGGTGCCTCAAGTAACCAATTTGTGGAGGTAGTCAAGTCAAAGGCAATAATTCCCATAAAATAAATGACCCTAGATGACTAAGGGACAAGCACAATTACTTTGGACCTAGTGATACACGAGGGTGATGTTCACTTATTTCAATAATATTCCACTCACCTCATCATGAGAATTTGAGAATACAAGGAGAATTTATACCAAGTGGAATATCATATCAGGACACTCACTTCATATGTGCAAGCACTCTTGGACCCGAATGCTACCACTACTCTCCTAGGTAATGAAGTTACTCCAATAAGTATCTTTTACCCCGAGTCTATCAAAAAAACACAAGGGTTCACCATGTAGGGTAGAGTGAATGACAAGTGGGTGAGTATGTTCCTATAAAAAGGGAAGGTATTACTACCAAAAATGTTGACTTTGTTCAAGTACATGGATGCCATGGCCATGAAAATAATCAAAAAATAAGAAGGTATTTAAGAAGATAAGGATCACTAGGATCATGTGTATCCATTGGTTGTTGAGATGGGAAAAGTCAAATCATCCCTCCTGATAAGAAAAGGTGTATTTTCTTCAACATTAGAGGAATATTCTCAACTATGGGCTCAAACTTTGGTCTCTCACTATGAGATGATCAACTGTGCTATTGCAGATCTTGATTCATATGAGGAAATTTTTCAAAAGATACATAAGGATGCCAATGTTCAAATAAAAAAGATAGGAGTTCTAGCCATCAATGAAGACACTTCAATAGATGATTTCTTGAAACCTTTTGAAGATCTAGCCGAAGAGGAGGTCGAAGATCCACTCTCATTCAATGAAAATAATTTGGATTCTCTAGAAGAAAGAAGAGTGGTAATTTCAAACACCATAAGAGATCATTAGTATTTATACTCATAATGCAATAACATCAACTCTCTCACAGAAAATTGAATCAAATCATTGGGTTTTGTTCACATTCCACAAGCCGAGAAACTTACACCTGTAGTGGCAAGGTTTAGTAAGCAGTTCAAAGGAATTGACATTTCTCGTGAGGAGCTTTCCAAGAGTCCATTGGTGGCAAGGTATTTGTCAGAATAGCTCTCTCTCTCTCTCTCCCATATTCTAATTCTTCATTGGGGGGTTACACTTTTTGTTTTCATCTTATTCACTTTAATATTATTGATTAATGTGACTATAGTGTAAAAATGTAATAAGTTACCCTTAATTTATAAAAGGGGACTAAACGTTCTTTCCTAGGAATATCAAGAGTCACAAGTGGAAAATACAAGTGAAAAAACACATGGGTGTAAGTGAAGAGTCATTTCTTAGTCTATATATTGTAATGACACCCTCATTCTTAAGGGTTGTCAATTTTTTATGCTCGTGAGAGATTACTACTCAGAGTAAAGCAAAAGAGATAACATTTCTCCTATTCCCTCCCTCTATGTTCTTCCATTTTCTCACTATGTACAACTTTTCTAAAACATCAATGGAGGAAAGAGGAGTTTTTTCCCTTTTTGATGAGAGGATTATTGAAACTTTGTGTTCTTAATTATATCTTGTCTTGTTGCTAGTAACAAATTTGTTTTCCTTCTATATACATGTGTTGAATTACTCCAATTAATGGTTGTGGGATTATGATTTTCTACCTACAAATTAATCTCCCCTTTCTTATTTCCACTCCCTTTCCTACATTTTCATCAAATTCCTCACTTGAAAGTAATTACACTATTTTTCCACAGGTTCAGTGGAGTGTTCCTATTAGATCCCTAGTCTCTAATGCCACCACATATTTTCATTTCATTCATGCATAATAAATGGAGTTGCACCATTCACGTAGAGGGACTTGGAGTCTCAAAGCATTGGCAGATACCCACCAAATTTTCCACTTGAAAACATTTCTCACCAACAAGTACCTTCTCTTTAGCCATGATATCAATCTTGCTAAAATATTGGGGTGATAAAGGAGGGTAATTAGAAAATATTTACACAATTCCTAGTTCATTTCATTCTAGGTGGTTGGAAGTCGATGCGTGATAAACATGATCCTCTAGCTGGGGTAAGAGGATTGGTGGTAATTATTGCACAATGTCGTAAAGTAATTTATCTTGTTGATTTTGTTTTAGATTTCATTAGGTTTTTCGTCATCTAAATTTGCAAGTGTAACCTAGATTTTAGACCTAAGATTAAATAATTATAGGTACGAAATGTCTTGGATCTTAGGAGCAGTGGGTATTAGGAAGGGCTCATTAGGAAATGGTACTAGAATATCCCAAGGATTGGGATCAGCACCATGCCTAAAGCATTGGTTATTGTGAATGGATTCAATACATTAACTCATGGATGACGTGACTGTGTGCTTGTGATACGTCTAGGGGCAACCTAATAGGATATTATAAGAAGGAGGTCAGTCTAGAACTATAAGATTTATGAAAAAAAATTAGTGTCTGAATGTGATGGGGAACCAAATGCATCTTATGGGGTTTTTCTTGGTTTTTTATCAACCATGAGAGTTTAAGCAAGTAGGTTTGAGGTTTCCAATGGAAAATATGAGTTTTTTTATTAGAGAATAGGAAGGTAAGTTAATTCTCGACCCTTTATCCACAAGGAATCTATGCACTTGAGCATCGTCGATGAATACGCTAATGAGTAGGGGTGGTTAATCTTTATAGAATAAGACTTCATTGGTAATCATGTCATCCTCTAAGAATTCTAAGGATAAACAATCTCAGCATGAGCTTTTTGGAGATCGCCCCATGGTTTGTAGATGATGAATTTATGGGGTTGTAGATGTGGACGGAGCTTCACTAGGAAGTTTCTCAAAACTTTTTATATTTTGAAGAAGGAATTTATGATGTGAATCTGAAGTACGCATGAGTTCTATAAAGGGAATCTTGCATGTAAGAGATTTTATCTCATCCAAAAATTTCTAATGTAGTTTGGAGTAATTCCCATAACAATATTGTGGTAGCAGCATGATGGAAGACGTGTCTAAACATGATGGTGGTTTATTGTTTGATGGAAATATATTATCATAGGAAGGAGGAATGGGATCCTTACTTGGTAACACTGTTGATGCCGTAGGTGGAGGCTCAATGGTGGGAGCAGGCTCTACTGTTGGCAGGTCTTGGGAAGTATCATTCAAGAATGTGTTATCAACAGGAATATTTGGTTTGATAACATGATATTTATGGGTTTTCTTACATTTATAGTTAGTCTTGGTAGAATTGACATATTTGGAACCCAAGAATCTTTGATCGTATGAATGTTCTATGGTACCCACAACATTCTTTGTAAGATTTTTATGGTGCTGATTTTGATGACTGGAGCGAGATATGTCTATAGAATGATATTTTTCATAACATTATTATATGATGGTAGATTATTTCAAAGAGGAACCAAGGAAGAAGTTGAGGGATGCCTTCCTAATATATTTACAATAACTATGTGAGTTTCTTATGGTTGCATGCCACCAACAAAATAAATCACCCCTAACAATAGGCAAGGCTTTCTAGGAAGGGGGGACTATCTGTGGAGTGGGAAGTATTTGTAAAAGTTCATCATGAGATAGGGGAGTATGAAGGGAGGTGTAGGAAGACTCCTGATGTGCTTCCATTTGTTTCTTTCTAGAAGGATTAATCATATGCATTGTGTTTTTAAACTTGGGAAAAGGATTAGAGTTACATCTAAACTCACACATAATGTGATCTTTTCTTTTAGATTGTTCGAGGGCTTTCTCTAATGTGTTAGGAGAGAAATACCAGACTCTGTATTGGAGGGTTGGTGTGAGGAACTTAAGAAATATTTGAGATAAAATTTTACTATCAAGGTTATGGTTAACTTGTATGGACAAATATTTCCACTTTTTTAATAAATTCATGAAAATTTTCGTTCATTCCTTTTTTTAAATATATGAATTTTTGTAAGGTATTTTTGGGCAGATCATGTTGTTGTAATTCAGCAATTAGGGCCTTGAATAACACTTCTAGGTCAACTATTGAGTTGGGAGGAAGCTGATTATACCATTCTAGGGCCTCACAGACTAGGGTTTTTGCTAGAAGCTTAGTTGTTTCATAGGTATTTGTTTGAATCCATTCTTTATAGAGATTGCTAAAAGTTTTGAGGAAGAGGTTTGGATCACCAGAACAATCATAAGAGATTGTAGGGATAGTCTCTCCTAAATCCATGGCTGTGATATATGGAGCTAAAGGTTCATTTTGGACATTTTGTAGCATCTTATTTCATATTAGCGGAGGAGGAATATGATTCCCATTTTCATCCACCAATGGAGGAGGAGTGAAGGAAGGTATGTTGGGTACCACATTTTGATATTCCATTTGCAACATTTTATTTTATATTTGGATCATATTGGCCATAGTAGTAACCTGGGATAAGGCCATATGATCTAGGAGCTTATATATCCATACGTTATGATCCATAGAAGAAGATTGGCCTTTATTTGTAGGTACTTCTTAATTCTCATCATGTTCATTGGTAGGGGTTTTAGGGGACTCATTTTGATTAGTCCTACAAGGAGGATTTTGACTATGATGAATCCCTTGGTAATTGAGATGAGGCATGGTCATCTCTATGGATATTTTTTTGATACTTCCATCCCGATCAGGTGTAATATATTCATTTTCATTGATATTTTTAATGATATATCTTGGGTCTATATGCTCTACCTTAACCACATTACAATCAGTTGAGTGACATTGTTATAAGTTATCAGAGGGATAAGGTGGGGACAGTGGAGCTTCATGGGAAAGACTAGGGAGGCTAGGAAGATTAGTATTTTCAAGATGAGATTCATTACACTTAGGTTTTTGAAGAGGAAATGGGGGCATGAATGAATAACACATGGAGAAGTTCAGGGGATTTAACTAAGCCTAAAATATCCTGAGAGGATACATTGGTTCAGTCTAGAAATTGAAAGTAAAATTCTGGAAAACTGTAATCTAGACGTAATTAGCCCTGCACATATTTTACACAGGGGCCTATAGCGCCAGAAAAAAAAACTAATACAGACACAATCATCCATGCACATAAGCTACATAGGGTCCAAAGGAATCTAGGATGAAATTTGGATAGAATAGACAAAATCATCTGTACATAGAATTGACATAGGGGCTGATGACATTTGGGAAAGTTGGCTTTAGTTTTGTTTTTTAAATTTTAAGGGATGAAACGAGGTAAAACTGAAAATGGATACTTTTAACAATTTTTTCTCGATCAGATGGTACAAAAGGAAGATTCGTGTTAGGTTCACCAAGGATTTATGATGGGAAAAAACAATTTCTAGATAACGTGTACTCTTATCATCTGTTCAACTAGGGTATCAAGGCAACAAGTAAGGGAAACACCAAGACCAATACACAGCAGATAGAATTTAAAGGGGGTGCACGAACCACTAATATTGCATACCCAAAGGGAAGTAACCCTTACACAAGGAAAACCTAAGGTTTCCAAGGCCCTAGGTCAAAGAAGAGGAAGGAAGCCTATTGGGGTATAAGCATTATGGGGCTGATTAAGATCAAAATAAGCATGTAATAAATATGCTAACCGAAGCAAAGAATGTAACATAAGATAAATAATCCAAATACAATATGCTAACCTAGCATGTGCCTAAAATAATAAGGTAACATAAAGTAACAAGCAATGATAAATACTACTATATAAAAAAAGACAAGTTGAGTTAGAGCACTTGCCTGTTGGGGGGCGGTTGTCGATGCATATATTTCCCAAATGGCAATACATCAAGAGAAAATATATTTCAAGTGGAGAAGGGGAAAAAATCTAGTCCTAACTCACTATATGTGACCGAAAATTGCAAGCAAACTAATCTAATCAAGAATAATCTCCAAGCCAAGAGTCAAGATGTAATAAATCCAAGAGTTGAGTGAGTAGATGCAAGTTGACACAAAAGAGTAGAGATAATGGTGAGCTCCTGTGTAATTGTTTTCTATGTTGTATGTGTTGAATATGTATTTTTTAGTATTTATACTGACGTCATCGCCCATGGGTGAAGGCATCTTCTACGATTTTGAAAATGTGCCAGCGCAATTATGTGCGAGCGATGGCATCATCTAAGGAGGGGAAATGAGCAATGGAGTGTGCAATGTTTCGTGACGGAAAAATAAATTTAAGGCAAAAATAATATGTCCGTGGTC
This sequence comes from Taxus chinensis, assembly GCA_019776745.2. Classification (NCBI taxonomy): domain Eukaryota; kingdom Viridiplantae; phylum Streptophyta; class Pinopsida; order Cupressales; family Taxaceae; genus Taxus; species Taxus chinensis. Next base: position 283,434,909 of record CM034147.1, on the reverse strand, counting down.
ATGTAATGTGTTAGAAGAATTCAAATAAAATTAAGAAAGCAATAGCAAAAGAGGTGGATAAATAGGATGAAAAGCTATTATATCTCTATGTATCATCCCTAACCTAATGGTTACGTGAATAACCATACCCCTATCCCAGAATGATTCCCTTAAGGCACCTATTCCAAGAAATAGATGCATTATTTACATCTAACATGGAATAGAAATTGTTAATAACATGTATGAAAATATAAAACATGAAAAATTAGGTGTATACACCCCCTTCCCCCACTCTCACTAGCACTACCTAATACCCTCACCTTGTCAGGTCGCACCCACTACCAGACCACTAATTCACCATATACCCTAACCTCACTCCTTTCATGACTTGCGTCCCCCACTCACCTAACCCCACCACTCACATCTCCTCTTCCTATCACCCAGTCACACCCGCAACCGAGCACAATCACTCTTTAACCCCATTAGTCATGCCTATGTTTGGCTCGTCACCCAACCTTGGCCTCACCCCTCTCCCCTTCCCTACTAGTCACCCTTACAATTGGTTCATTTTCCAACCCCAACATCCAACTTTCCTACCCCTACCACGTGTTCTTCCCTTTCTTTCCCCTCCTTACCCAGGAAAGATACGTAGTCCCTTCACATACCTCACTCATATCCCCTATGTGATCCATATGTGTGTATGTCGGTGTATCTCTCTCTATCTGTCTCTGTGTGTTTGTGTGTGTGTGTATTTATACACACACACACACACACACACACACACACACACACACATACATGTAGATACATATGTATATGTACATGTATATGTATGTATGTATGTATATGTGTGAGTACACACACACACACACACACACACACACACACACATATATACATATAATATATATGTATTTACACACACACACACATTTGTGTGTGTGTGTGTGTGTATTTGCATCCTATAATTTTAATCACATAATAAAAATATTGTATTGTGTTTAATATTTTTGTTTTGGGCATGTGCATGCTCACAGGCCGCAACTATGGGTGGCTAGTAGGTATAAAATTTGTGGATGTTTATTATACCTGCTAGACACCCATAGTCGCGGCATGTGCACAGGCACATGCCCAAAACAAAAATATTAAACACAATACAATATGTTTATTATGTGATTAAAATTATAGGATGCAAATACACACACACACACACAAATATGTGTGTGTGTATACATACATACATACATACATACATATATATATATATATATATATATATATATATATATATATATATATATATATATATATATATTGTGTGTGTGTGTGTGTGTGTGTGTGTGTGTGTGTGTGTGTGTGTGTGTGTGTGTGTGTGTAATAAGAATGTGGCTATGGTAAGCATTTGGGCATAGTTATTATATAGGGTTTTACTAACTTAAATTTAAGGTTTTGATAAACTTTACACAACAAAGGAAAGGATTTATATGTATGGATGGTTAAATCCATAAACTATAGCAATAAAACATAATATAAAAATGTATGTTTAGAGTTTTATAACAGTAGAAAAATAATTATATCTCTATCCTTTTTCAAGCTTCACATAGCATATTTTATCATTCTGGATACACACACACACATATATATGTATACCTTATATTTATCTAAAATTCATTATTATTTTTATGGAAGATCAGTTGTTTAGAAGAAAAATATTATTTGCAGGAAGTATAATAAAAAACAACACTTTAGCATTTCATAATCAAAATCTGAAAAATATGTGTGTGTGTGTGTGTGTGTGTGTGTGTGTGTGTGTGTGTGTGTGTGTGTGTGTGTGTGTGTGTGTGTGTGTGTGTGTGTGTGTGTGTGTGTGTGTGTAAAATTATATATATAAGCAAGGAGAAAAACTTTATCTCAATAGGAATTAGAATTAAATCTGCATCTAGCTTAAATTAAATACGAAAATGAATTCCAAGGATGCAATTTCCTTCACTAGGTATGATCATATCCAGAAAACAACTTGTTTCATTCATTCCTTTTCAAAATAGATTATCAAAACAACTAATATTTCTTTAACAATATCACATAAACAAAACAACAACAACAAATTATTTTCACACTATAATTGAAATCTTAGGATTCCTAGTTTCTTCCAAAAATGAAACCTTATCGGGAGTAATCAATTATAACCATTCACCAACTAAAATATAAGTATAAAATCCTCCCCAATAGAGGAAACAACATGCCAAAATTTTAAATAATTTCCCAAACCAAAATGATCCAAAACTCTTCTCCTACAAGCTCCAAGTTCTTCAAATCTGTAAGGCTTGGTTTACCACCAAACTATAAACATAATTATATGCCCAAAAATCAAGTGATGGGAATACTATCCTCCCTCCAATCCCATGGGAGAGAGGATATGCTTCTCAACATTGCACAAGGTTTCATCAAAAACTCACAAAACCAAGAAAAACACAAGCACACAAAACCAAAATCAAATCAAGAAAATTAAGGAGTACCATTCTCCACTTTATTCCATAGGGATAGGGTAAAAAAGCATGAAATACATTAGGTAGTCATAATTTTTGTAAATGTAATATACATACATTTGTATTATGCCTCTAAAGTTACTTATACATTCATGAAATCTTATATCTCCCAAGATCTTCCTTGTTAAGGTTTTTCAAGCCCATCCCATTCCTACAATCCCTAAATCAAAGATGGGAGGAAATACTTCCACCATAGAAAGGAGTATCTCATTCCACCATAGGAGATAGAAATTACATATGTATGGAAGCTCCTCAAATCCTTCACTAAGTCCCAAAATTCCCAACCCAAAAAGTGAGGAGGGACTAAAATAAAACACAAGCTTTAATCTCACAAAATTACCATCAAACCAAAAAAATTCAAAGCCTTCCATGATAGAAACCTCGCCTCAAAATTTATGAAAAAATCCATTCTTTCCAAGATCCAATCCAATCCAAAAAAATTCCAAAATCAATCTCCAAGTAAACACCAAGCTCCCCAAATTTCAAATTTGGAATAAGACCAAAGCAATTTGTAACCTCAATCCCTCCAAACTTGGACAATAAATAAGAAAAACCCACCAACAAGAAATCCAATGGGAAGAGGCCTAAGTGGCATCTAGTCACCATCCTACTATATTTCATGTAATTCCTCTCACCCCAAACTCAAAGCCACATAAATGAATCAATCAAGTTTATTCCCCAAAACCAAGGTGAACCATTCTCCCACTTGAGGTGGATCCACTCATCCCCATGTAAACATGGGAAACACAAACACCATAATGGAAAAGAGGTGAGTAAATTCTCATAGGAAAGAGACAAGGAGCCCTTTGCATTGAAAATATCCTACCCTACCTATGGGTATGGCTTTGGGGGCTCTTTTCAAGGCAAAATGGCCCTTTACAAGCCTTGCAAAAATCCCAAAAATATCATTCTTCCCAAATCCGAATTTGGGTGAATGGATTTCTTCGGAAGAGTGTAGCCTCCTCCTAAGCATGATTAAATAAATAAAATGCCAAATTAAATAATCTAAACTAACATTAAACTCAAATAAAGTTTAGGGAAGGTAAGACAAGAAATTAGATAAGTTAAACAAGGTTATCACCAACAAAATTAAATCAAAATAACATCCCCAATAATAAATACCAATAAACATAAGGTGATTAATTATCCATAAAAAAATAAAAATATAAAAATACTACAAAGGCTAAATATAAAATCCGCCAAACATACGATGAAAATAATAAAAAGTGAGGGGTAAAATTCAGCCAATTGCCAACTACGCCAATTATGAGAGCAATCTTTTGAAACCCATATTCGTCAGTCCTATAATATACACACTAATTCACACAAATCACATCTTCCCAATAAAATATAACCGATGAATGCAACAACCAAGCATATCAATCAACAAAATCACGACATATTGCAATCAATATTAATGTAATATTGGAGGTGCGTGTCCTCAATACAAGATTCACACGATACTAAACATCATATATGCTACCATAAGCATCATAGAAGTCAGAAAATATATAACCAAATCATCATAAAATAACATCAAACTCATATTATTTGTACAGTTCAAGGTGTCAATAAATAATCACTTTCGCACATCCTACAACAAGTTAGCAATAAACAAAATATTATGTAAATATATAATGTCAAAAACTAATCATACATACTGTCAACAAGTTTGTAAAGACCACAATATACATTATATATCCATCATATTCTAAAAATCATGTACCTAAATAATAATTAAAATAGTATGATAGTCTCAATATCAACACGGTAGATCAAAATATAAGTCACTCGAATCCATAATACAATTTCAAAAAGAGGTGAGCACTACATCCCTCTCTCCTAAAATTAGACTTCCTTTTGGAAGTCACTGAAAAAGATAAGGGTATTGTGCCCTCAACGGCCCTTCCCCTTGAAGGCCTAGCCTCATGTCCTTAATTATGTGCATGAGATTTAACATCCACTATTATTTAGCCTCCACATGTAGATGTGAATAATCCAGAACATGAGATCTATCACGTACATATATCCCTAAAAAATAAACATGAAACACATCATGGACATGAGATAGGTGTGGCAGAAAAGTTAGAAAGTAGGAAACCAAGCCAATGGTCTCAAAGATATCAAAGCCAACAAAATGAGGGGAAATCTTAGATCCTTTTATAAACATATAGGCCTCTTGTGCAAGCACACTCTCAGAAAAACCTTGTCATCAAATGAATAGCGACGTTCTACTCTCTTTGTATCCACGTATACCTTCTACCACACATAAGCCTACTCTAGATGTAATCTAATCAAACTAACATGTTTCTCCACTTCCTACAAATGGGTTAGTCTCAGAACTAGTCTGTCCTTAAGACTGTCCCAACTCAATGGTGTCATATAGGGTCTACCATTTAGTGCCTCGTATGGTGTCATATTAATTGAACCATGAAAATTATTTTTGTATGCAAAATCAACCATGTAAAGTTAATCCCCCCATCTGCTCTTTTGGTCCTTCACATACATCCTCAACATTTCCTCTAATACCTTATTAACCCTCTCTTTTTGACCATCTATTTGTGGGTGATTCCTAGAATAGAAGTTGAGTTGAGTTCCCAATGCTATCTAAAAAGTAGTCAAGAATTATGATCTATATATTATGTCTTGATTAGAAATAATCATCCTTGGGATACCATACAATCACACAATGTCATCAAGGTACACTCTAGGAATTGCAACGACATTATACATCATCTTCATGGGAGATAAGTGGGTGAGTTTGGTCAACTTTTCCACCATCACCATGATGACATCATGATGGTAGGAGGACATAAGGATACCAATAAAAAAATCCATCGAAACCACATCCCACTTCCACTCCCAAATGGTGTGGGGATAAATAAGACCAACTGGATGGGAATTCTCATCCTTCACATGTTGTCATTCGAAGTAATAGGTGAAAAACACATTCATATCCCTACGTAAACCATGCTAAAAGTAAAAGTGTTGAAGCTTGAAATACATCTTCTTCACCCGAGGATGAGCTACATACGAAGCTCTATGAGCCTCAAATAAAATCAAACTACATAGATCACCTGCTTTAGGAATATAGATGTAACCCTAGTGAAAAACAAGACCATCTACCTCTAAAGAAAAACTGAAATACTTACCCACCAAGGGGTTTTGAGACTAAACCCTCTATCTGACACCCTTATAAAATATGTCCCCTGGTAGGTACTGAAAAATCTTGTCCCTAATATTTGATTGAAAGGTCAAGGGAAAATTTTCATTTCATATTCTACTCAAATATTCAGTGAATACATTCTCCTTCCTCTTGATATACTACACATCCATTTCATATTCACATGGGAAATCCATTCAATGCCGTTGAGGTTAACCTGAGTGAAAATGTGTTGAAGGCTCCTATGATCAGTCCTAAAAATAAAACACCTCCCAAGAAGTAAATGCCTCCAATAATGCAAGGCATGTAGCATCGTTGCAATCTCAAAATCTTGTGTGGGTTGGTTAAGCTCATAATCCTTGAGCTTGTGTGACTCATAAGAGATTACACGCTCACCCTGCATAAGAACTACCCCAAGCCCCTCCAAAGAATCATCAGTACAAACCATAAAATATGCAAGAGGATCCCAAACTCCCAAAATAGGTGTGGAAGCCAAGCACTCCTTGAGTATTTGAAAGTCTTGCTTGCACCTCTAAGAGAATAAAAACTTCTTCCCTTTTTCGATGAAGAGAATTTATCGGGTTTTTAATCCATGAAAAGTATTGAACAAACCTGTGATAATATCCATCCAATCCCATGAAACTCATGACCACAATGACCAAAGTGGGGGCAGGGCATTCCATAACTACCTAAATATTTTAAAGAGCTATAGATATACCTTTGCCTAAAATAATATGCCTTAAATATTGTATCTTGGTCTGAAAGAAGGAACACTTTTTCAAGTTCCCAAAAAATTGATGCTCATGGAACACCTGAAAAACTTATCTTAAGTATACCTCATGTTCCTCTACTATGTGGGAGTAAATCAAAATTTCATCCAAGAAGATCAGCACAAAATTATCAAAGATGTCTTTAATAATTTGTTCACGAGACTTATGAACACGTTCAGGGAATTAGTCAGCCCAAAGGGAACTACTGTGAAATCATAGTGGCCGTAACAACTCTGGAACACCATCTTGTAGATATGTTATTTTTCTGTGTGGATCTAATGATACCTAGATTTGAGATCAATCTTAGAGAAAACCTTAGCTCCCTTCATCCGATCAAATAGGTCATAAATCATGGTTAAAGGATAAAATTTCTTTACCGTTACCTTATTGAGCTATCTAAAATCCACACAAATATGAAAGGATTTTTCCTTCTTCTTCACAAAGATAGTGGGTGCACCCTAAGGGGACACACTAGGACAAATAATTCCCTTCTTCAATAACTCCTCTAACTAATTTTTGAGTTCATGAATCTCAAGTGTAGTCATTTTATGAGGTGCTTAAGAAAAAGGAGTTACACTGAGCACTAGATCGATGATGAAGTCTACCTCGTGATGTGATGGAATCCTAGGAAGATCCTTGGGAAACACATTGGAAAACTCCCTAAAAATTGGGTAATAATATATGTACGAGATCTTAGGGGTATCATTGGATTTATCATCGACTATGATGGAAAACATATGACATCCCTAATGCATACACTGCTTAAGCTGCATAGCGCAAATCATACATATGGAAATAGCTTTTTGAACCTCATAAATGATAGTTGTGTTACCCAAATCACCTCTACACTATATCATCTTGAGCTGAAAATCTATCTTGGCTTGATGAAATTCAATCCTATCTATGCCCAAAACTACCTCATAATATCCCAAGGGTAATACACGGAGGTCACAAGTGGTGGAAAAAACCCCTAAGTCTAAAACACAACTCTCAACACATGTGTCCACAGAGAGTTTGGCCCTAGTGGCCAACTCTACCTACCATTGATCTAACCATCTAGCTTCCACCAAACCACACCAATCCACAACTGAAGGAAAAATAAAATAATCTAAAGCCCCATAGTTAAACAAAATTGTAATAACAACATTGTTGATCATACTTGAAACCTCAATAATCATTGACTAGTGCTCATCCTGGAGATCATCTACAACGACGTAGAAATGATGAGAAAACCCTATGTCAGCTACTACTTTCTTTGAGGTGGAACCAGGTGGCCTACCTTAACTTACAATGTTAGGGCAGTTACGACCATAATGACTAGGGTCTTTACAAACAAAATATCCCTGCCCTAGTGTAGAACTGCATGTACTCTAACTTACTAATTCTACAGGCCATTTCCTAAATGAATGTTGAGTCCTGGTGGCTTGTCTCTACTATCCACTTTGTCCTCTACCTCTAAAATGCATATGGCATGGCCCAAATATATCTCTCTGAACATATTTTTGTGGCTTAAGTCATTGAAAATACTAATAAGGAGGCTACGAGGGTCTCGCATTCCACTTTGCAAGTCTAATTCCTCCTCGAAAAGATGGTTATGCACTTTTAGGTATAGTGTCTACTTATATAGGTTCCCTATCCTAAAAATGGGTCATGTTATTGTCTCTAGACACTATTGTATTTCCCCTATTATACCTTGTTATATATTCCTTCTCCCCTACCTATGTAAGGGTGAGAAGAGACAAAATCCTAACTGCACCTGTTAAGACTACATTTATGCCTTCGATAAAATGGTTCACCTGTAACTTCTCCTCTTGGAGATAATATGCATACTAGAGTAGGTCTATAAAGTGACTTCCATATTATACTATTATACTAGTACTATGATGGAGGTCATAGAACTCATTGATCCTCCTGTGGATGAAGTGCTTTGACATACAACATGATTGAAAGTTCTCATTGAACAACTCCCAAGTAACTGTCTCACACGAGAGATGTAGCTTCTGCTCCTCTGATCTCCACAAAATGCCTAATGTGTTTCATAAGAGATGGATACCTAGTTTATCCTTCGTGTTTCTCTTAAACACCTAAAGACCAAATAAAATCTCTAGGCTAAAAAACTGCACCTTTTCCCCAAAACCATTTGTAGAACCTCCAAAATTAGGCAGATGTAATCTAAGAAAATATATAATCATGCACATTGGTCCTAAACTATGGGTAAGGGGCTCAGCATATCTCTCTAAAAGTGGTGATGGTGGTCTTATGGGTGATGGTGCCCTAACTTGTGAGGGTATCCTAGTGGTACCCACCGAGTAACTCTTATGCTGCAACACACCGCTATTTAAGGGTTCTCTCAAATTGTGGGATCTCACTCATTACTCTAGAATAAATTGAGAAGAAGAAGCATGAGAACCTTATTCACATTTTTCTCCCATTATTGTCTTTTGTAGCACACTAGCCCCTACTGCCTCCTATTATGCGAGTAAATGGTCTTGTAACACTCCCATCATTTGTTGAGTGGTCTGAATAATCTTTGGCCCAAAATATATAGCAGGTTATTCCATGTGAGGTGAACTGGGTAGTGACACGGGTGGTGGGCCACGCATTTTGTGTCCTTGACCTCTAACCACTTGATGTCATTTCACTCCCCTCATAATCCTACAATCATGTAAGGAAAGGGGTTAGATTATTAATCCCAAGTAAATTCTTTTTTTTTGAGTTTGAAACAATTTAAGTTTCTAACCAATTTCAAGTTTCAACCAAGATTAGGGTTTTCCATTCTCAAACTGATGCATTGTGAAAACATTTACAAAGTAGGGTTAATTAATTGAAAATTTGATTAATCTCCTTTATAAACCAAAACATTGACATAAATCCCCATAACTCCCATTGTTAGAACCAACTTTGATACCAAGTGTAATGTCCCGCTCCGAATGAGCAAAAAGGAACAATGAAAAGAACAAAAGTTTGGAATATTTTTTTAGTTGTTAAAAGAAGCTTGAGTTACAAGTTGGAATTAAATCAGGCATTATAAGGTTTATCCCAAGACTGTCTCAAACGCCCATAAAAATTTATATGTCGGGCCACACTAAACTCCATATATTTTGATATCCCAAAATATCATTAATTGATTTTAATTCAATAATTTAGTTCAATTCCTCTATTTTAATAAAAAATTAATTTGGCCAAACAAATTTTCCCCTAAATCTATTTAATTACTAAAACCATTTATTTTCCATAACTTACATTAATTGATTTAATTAATTTAAAGTAGTTAACTTTCGTAAATTATATTATCAATTTGATTAATTAAATCGATTTAATTATCAAAAATTAAATCGATTTAATTATCAAAAATTAAATTAATTGATTTAATTAATGAAAACATTTAACTTTTGTAATATAAACTAAACTCTCAAACACTATATCCCATGAAAATTAATCAATTAATTCCAATTTGTAATTTTAATAAGTACATTAATAGATTAATTTAATTTAACCTCTAAGACAATTTTGTGGCCTATGTGTTTAATTAAATTCATTAAGCACTTTTAAAATATATTAATGGGTAGAGTATAGTCATTTAAAAAAATTAACTGGGTGGGAAATGGAGCATCCATTTTCCACCTTTGGATTAGATTGATTTCCACTCTTAGATCTAGGGAAACAATAAAAACCTTAGATTTCTCTATAAACTCATATATTAAGTTTTTGATAAAATATTAAGCCTTTTCTTCCTCCATTCTATCTATAGGTTTCTCTTCTCCTCATGGAGTTTTCAAGGAAATGAAAATGGAGATAAATCTCTCCATCGAGATTCACACACACATGAGTATTAATTTGTACCACTCTTTTATTATTTTCTCCTCCTTCCCTTGGTTTTAATGGAGATCTACTATTGTTTACAACAACAAGGGTTTAAAGGTTTTTAATATAATGATTGCCAAGGTATATATGTATGCATGTGTAGGAGATCAAAATTGCACTTGTCTCGGTTCATGATGAACAAAGGATTTAAGGAAATATGGGACTGTCTCCAAGTTGTGGGACTTGTGTGTTTGAGACAGACCTCTGGAGAAGGCCAACTTCCTCTACCTATTTCTAACACTAAAACTACTCATATGAAGGGAAATACAGCTACTTATCACTACTCTACGATTCCAAGGGATAAGGGTGAGACGGAGATATATGAAAATGGAAACTTAAGCTAAGGTGAGGTGATAGCACCAGAAAGAGGGGGATGGACACACTCAACTTTGAGAGAAAATGAAGGAAAATACACACATGGAGGGTAGATATGTGTGCCACAGTCTAAAACGCACTCACACATTCATTTTCATGGAGCACAATCAGAAAAGGAACATGCAAGGGACGTGAAAATGCATAACAACAAAGAATACAAAATATAGGAAAGAAGATACAGTAAAAATATGAGCTAAGGTAGAGAATAGCCACAAAACAAGATTTTATTTCTTCCAATAGATGCACTATCGATTATAATGGTGGATGAGGATAGTATCCACATACAAAGAGCCATATCTTAAGGCTTGCAACTCAAAATATAAAGGAATAATTCTATGAGAAATACCCTTTGCAAACCAAATGAGTCTAACCTTTACAAATGAGCATAACTCATGAATTTATAGAAGAAGAAGAAAGAAGAGGAAAACTCAGATGTAAACTTCCAACCACCAACAACAAGCAATAAATTCTTGTAAATCCACCTGCAAGGCTATCAGATCCACCTCCCTGTGTCTATTTTTCTTGTGGAAGAAGGAAGGATACCAAATATGAATAAATATGGGTGATTGATCTGACTGGGTGTGTGTATTAATGGCCTGACTGATGTTTCCCTATTTTTCACCTACAAAATCCCACCAAAATCTGATTTTGAATAGCCTAGAGTATAGCCCACATAAACATATTTCAATCAATCCCATGCACATAGAAAACTAAGCTCTACAATAGAATTTATGATGACTAGAAGATCTATAATGCAAACTAAACACACAATGACAAGTGGCACACTCTAATCAACTTAAGGATTCATCTGACTATGTGGTGTTTTGATAGGTTGTGTGTTGTAAACTTCATACAAAAAATTTACACATGGCACACATTGACATACATGGAGGATTACATTTGGAGTGCACATGTAAAACCAATAGGTGTGAAAGAATAATGCAGATGTTTGCGAGAGTGCGCACAATAGTGTGCAAGGAGTGGTAAAAAAGGTGCATATCTACAAAGTTTTACAAGCATGCAAGAAGAATGGAAATGCACGGAAAAATGACATACATAATTGATTTATGCAAGGCAGAAGGCAAAAGAGGAATGAGTGTACCCGAGGAAGTGTGCAAGACTCAGGAAGGAAAGGAATGCATGGGGGAAGCATACCTAAGACAACCAACATGGGAGGAAATTCAACAGAGGAAATAGGGTGAATAATTATTGGGATGAAAGAAGGCGCACAAGGTTATGTATAGAGAAAATGGGAGGAGATAGATAAATAAAGGAAGTGGGAAGCACGAAGGCACGGGGAAAATATAAGCACAAGGAGGAAGGAGGAAGGGTGCGCATGAAGAATTATAACCAGGAAGAAGTGCCAAGGGACAAACCAAGAGAGCGCATAACCTATAATTAATTTTAGAGCCAAGATGGAGTAGTAAGTTGTCTAAATAGCTAGGGGGTTATTTTTGGACAATATCTTGGAAACTTTTGGGGCCATCTTCCTGCTAGATAACAGAGATCAGAAACTTTAGAAGCATCCATTGGGCATGGAGTCTTCTTGAAAACATGAAGTTCTAATCCGCAATATGAAGAACACCCCTCAAGTCACTTGAAATCCTTATATAAAATCTGAAATGGTCTATTGTCACCTGTTGGAAGATCCCTTAACCAAACTACCACCCAAGAAGCAACAAAAGAGCACATGCAAAGAGGTGCGTGAGAAGAAACAAATATGTACAAACAAAACAATGTGTGTATATTATACTTGGAGGAATTAAAATTACTCTAATATATACAATGATGTAGAAGACAACTTAATAGAAATTCTTGAGATAAATCCCATTTACTGGGATTAGTAATGCATCTCCATCAAGGTGAGACAACTCAAAAGAGTTAACCTCCTCGCAAGAACTGATGATATATGGGCCACTCAAAAGTGTATCAAACTTTGAATGTCGCCTAGGTTTAGATTTTTTAGCATCACATTTCAAGTCCACATCACCAACTTTGAAATTATGGGGCCTAGCCTTTATGTTAAACCACTATTTGGTTGATATTTGATGTTGTTCTAACTCAATCATGGAATATTTGATTAATTCTTCAAGTTCAACTAGCTTTGTCATTCCGATTTCTCTCTGATCTATGCCCTCAAATTCTAGCAGTTGGTATAGCTCAAGTGAAGGTAGCTCTAAATATAAAGTTTGGTTTCCTTTCCATATACAATCTTGTAGGGCAAAGTACCTATTTCCTATTTCACTTTGATTCTATCTACATAGAGCGCATGTAAGACCTTTGTGTACCACTACCTCTGGTTGATATTCATTGTATACTTCATGATTTTGATCGGGTTTTAGTTAGTAGACTTTGTTAAACCATTACCTTGCGGGTAATAGTTAGAAGAAGCCTTCAAGTAAATACCAATACTAAGAGGCCAATCAGAAATTTTTGTGCCAAGGAAGGTTTTTGAACTATCAAAAATAATGGTTTGAATAACACCAAACCTTATTACAATGTCCTTAAGAAAATCAAGGATGATTGAGTCTATTGATTCCTTGAGCACGAAAACTTATGTCCATCTAGTGAAGTAATCCGTAGCTGTCAACACCCACTTATTGCCAGCACTCAAGGGTGGATTGATCATGCCAATTAAGTCAATACCCCATTGCAAAAAGGGTTGATCTGCTTGAATTGGTTGGAGGGAAAACTCTGTCAATTTCTTCTTTCCTACAAATAAAGTGCATTCTTTGCATTTCATGACCCACTTATGCGCATTTGCAAATAGGGTTGGCCAAAAGTATCCTACCTTGATGATCTTCATTTTTTTGCCTTGGTAGAGAAGTGTCCACAAGAGAATCCATTGTTAGATTCTGATAACACCTTTTCAACCTGCACACCATCAATACATCTCAACAATATGCCATCAATGTTTCTTTTGAAGAGAATCCCATCAACCAATGCATATGGAATAAACTGTAGCCTAAGATGTATTCTTTGTGCTTTGTTCAACTTAGGAGGGTATGCACTAGAAGAAAGGAATGTTACCATGTCTTCCATCCAGGTGTGTATGTTAGAATCTTCAATTTGTTCGATTCAACACGTGAAGGCTCTTCATCCAAGAATAGCAAAGTCTCTTGATTATTTTGTGTATCCTCAACAAGTTATTTGCAGAGTGTGTTGCGTCTCACAAGCTTAGTGGCTTTGATAGTCACATAAAACTCCATGATTTTGGTCACCCACCTGCTCTTTTATCTCTTATTTTTTCTCACATGATGAAGTCCCTCACATGAGAGTGTGAAACTAGCACCTTGAAATGGTTTTTGGTGAGCATAATTTTGAATTTATTGAGCATGATCATGATGGAAAAGACCTATTTCTCCATGTGAATGTATTTAAATTCATGATACTTTAGTTTTTGACTAAATAAATTCATAGGCTGCTCCAGTACTTGTTCATTTTCTTGTGTCAAGATAGCAACAACACTCACATCAGATCCATAAGCATAAAGGATGAAATCCTTTGAGTAATCCAGATTGATGAGTGTTGGTATGCAAGTAATTTCTTCCTTTATCTTATTAAAGCTTTCTGTTATCCAAAATGTGCCCCTTATTCATTTTGTGGCTAACTCCTTTCATTCTTCCCTCTCTTGTGCCTCAAACATAATTTTTTCTTTTCAAGCACTCAAAACCTTCTAGAAATGGCACCATTGGATAGAGATCTCTCTCAGCTTTCCAGAAAGGTAAAGTTTTCCTCCTAACTCCATGTATTTTTGAAGTTATGGCTCAGCGGAGTTTTTGTGGGAAATTTTCCCTTTCAAGGCCCGCAGCCAATGAGATGCAGCCACGTCTCCAAGGAAGTGGCGGGGGTTGAAGGAAGACTTGTGTTTTTACCAAGTGTTTTGGTGAAATTTCAAAAGGAAGATTTTTTCCCGCAGGCCCGCCAATGAATCAAATGTTGCCACATGTCTAGGGGGGAAAATTAAAAAATTTGGCTAAGTGTTGGCGCAAGGAAATTTTGGAGGGAAAGCTCGCGGCCAATAAAAACGCACCACGTGTCCTATGGCGTGGGAGTTTCGGAGGGCAGAGGAGAAATTGGAATTTTGGCTAAGTGTTTCGCCAAACTTCAATGAAGAAAGTTTAGGCCCCCTGCCCCCGCCATCCAATTATATCTCGCCACATGTCACCGGAGCCTGGAATCGCGGAGCGCAGGGGGGAATCAGGACCTTTTCCCAAAATTGTTGGCGCAAAAGGGGATATTTGCCCCAAGGGCCTGCAGCCAACAATATGTCGCCACGTGTCCTGGAGTGGCAGAGCTAGGGGAGAATTTGGGAAATTTTCCCAAGGAAAAAATAAAGGAAAATTTAGAGAAGAAAGCCCGCCCCCCTTTATGCGAGCCAATGGAATCTCGCCATGTGTCCAGGTGGCGCCGAAACTTAAGGAAAGCCCATACAAAAAATTAGAAGGGGAAAACCTGCACCCAATGGGGTTCTGACATGTGTCCAGGTTAAAAATTTATCAAACGGCCCATGGAAAATTCAGGAAGGACAGGCCCACGTCCAATTAGCGTGTGCCAAGTGTCCTCAGCTCACCGGCCCAGCAGGGAATTTCAGGATAATTTTCCAAAGGCGAAAACAAAGGAAAATGAAGCAGGATGGGCCCGCGGCCAATAAAAATGTGCCACGTGGCACCTAAAAAGGTAGAGCACGAGGAAATTTTGAAATTTTTTCCAAATGACCAAAAAGGTAAAAAATTCAAATGTTTTTCCCGCCGACCCGATTTGGCCCTGTTTTGCCCTAAAATTTCAAATGGCCATATCTTTCGATCCAGAGCTCAGTTTTTCACGTTCTTGATATCAATGGAAATTTGGAAAAATTATCTACAAGATTCTGGGGTCATTTTTGCATTTTGATGAAGTTTAGAGAGATAAAATTGAAAAAACGCCTCTGGCATGTGGTCATGGACAGAAATGACGTTTCAACCACTGTTTTTAATGAAGAATGGCTCGCATTCTCTCCCAGCATGGCTAAAAATGTCAGGGAATGGGTATGTAAGGATGCCCATGTTGTTTTGATGGCATTTTGGTTAATGGTTGAATCCCTTCCATGCTTTCCCGTGTTTCTCTCTCCTGGGCTCGTCCCTTACACTGTAAAAGCCAGTTTTGGCTCCTTTTAGAAGGGTTGAACATTTTTTGTGTATTGCAGGTCCTCTTTCTCACCTTAGAAGTGATTTTGGTGGAAATGTAGACCTTTTATAAGAACTATAACTTTATTTTTGCCTCTCAGGTGTTGTAATGCAAGTGATTTTGATGTTAAAATAACAATATAGGCCTTGTGATTAATCTTCCATCCTCTGCTAGTGTTGTTTGACTAATTTCTGATTCTTCATTACAACTATCAGTTTGTGCATGTTGTTTTTGTTGCATTCTATGAACTGTGTCAATCTGTAGAAGTGAGAAATGCTCACTCACCACTCCTTTGGTGCATCACCTATTAGCATTAGTTTTAGCTTTTTGAATTCTCTATATCTGTCTCCTTTGGAATTTAGGGTAGGATTAGGAATATAAACCTCTGCAACTTGTAAGTGATAAATCTGACCAGAGGAGTTGAGGAACTAGCCTCTAATCTAGAGATTCCTCTTCCATTTGACAAGTCCCACACTTGGGGGGATGGATTCAATGTTTGTGCAATCACACTGATGCTTAGTATGATCAAACTAGAAACCTGATCAACAATCCAGGGGGTGCTGCTTATTTGCAACAACAGTTTTGGCACACCTGGTGGGAGCTTAGAAGTCTTCATCTTCATTGCATCAAATTGATGTGCATTTGTTACAAGTTTCTTACCTTTAAAAGAGCTATAAATTGCACATCTGGCGACTCCAAGGAAGGAAAATCACTGGTTTTTAGCAGTGCATACTTGAAAACTCATGAGAAGAATCCCTAAAAGTCACGACTAGATAGGAAAGAGCGCTATTTGATATCACAGTATCGGTCCAAGAAGAAGGCAAAAGTGGGAGGATAATACAGGTCGCCATCTCCACCAAACAGAACTCTCCAACTCCTCCACCTGACAGGCCTTTCATTCAATCACAAGTGTTTTAGGCCATCATAATGGCACAAAACAACCCCTATGTCATGTTCACTGGTACATCCACGGGCGCAGGGGGATCAGCGACTTTTCTTCCCCAAAATTGTTGGCGCAAAAGGGGATATTTGCCCCAAGGGCCTGCAGCCAACAATATGTCGCCACGTGTCCTGGAGTGGCAGAGCTAGGGGAGAATTTGGGAAATTTTCCCAAGGAAAAAATAAAGGAAAATTTAGAGAAGAAAGCCCGCCCCCCCTTTATGCGAGCCAATGGCATCTCGCCATGTGGTCCAGGTGGCGCCGAACACTTAAGGAAAGCCCATACAAAAAATTAGAAGGGGAAAACCTGCACCCCAATGGGGTTTCTGACATGTGTCCAGGTTAAAAATTTATCAAACGGCCCATGGAAAATTTAGGAAGGACAGGCCCACGTCCAATTAGCGTGTGCCAAGTGTCCTCAGCCTTCACCGGCCCAGCAGGGAATTTCAGGATAATTTTCCAAAGGCGAAAACAAAGGAAAATGAAGCAGGATGGGCCCGCGGCCAATAAAAATGTGCCACGTGGCACCTAAAAAGGTAGAGCACGAGGAATTTTGAAATTTTTTCCAAATGACCAAAAAGGTAAAAATTCAAATGTTTTTCCCGCGACCCGATTTGGCCCTGTTTTGCCCTAAAATTTCAAATGGCCCATATCTTTCGATCCAGAGCTCAGTTTTTCACGTTCTTGATATCAATGGAAATTTGGAAAAATTATCTACAAGATTCTGGGTCATTTTTGCATTTTGATGAAGTTTTAGAGAGATAAAATTGAAAAAACGCCCTTCTGGCATGTGGTCATGGACAGAAATGACGTTTCAACCACTGTTTTAATGAAGGAATGGCTCGCATTCTCTCCCAGCATGGCTAAAAATGTCAGGGAATGGGTATGTAAGGATGCCCATGTTGTTTTGATGGGCATTTTGGTTAATGGTTGAATCCCTTCCATGCTTTCCCGTGTTTCTCTCTCCTGGGCTCGTCCTTACACTGTAAAAGCCAGTTTTGGCTCCTTTTAGAAGGGTTGAACATTTTTGTGTATTGCAGGTCCTCTTTCTCACCTTAGAAGTGATTTTGGTGGAAATGTAGACCTTTTATAAGAACTATAACTTTATTTTTGCCTCTCAGGTGTTGTAATGCAAGTGATTTTGATGTTAAAATAACAATATAGGCCTTGTGATTAATCTTCCATCCTTGCTAGTGTTGTTTGACTAATTTCTGATTCTTCATTACAACTATCAGTTTGTGCATGTTGTTTTTGTTGCATTCTATGAACCTGTGTCAATCTGTAGAAGTGAGAAATGCTCACTCACCACTCCTTTGGTGCATCACCTATTAGCATTAGTTTTAGCTTTTTGAATTCTCTATATCTGTCTCCTTTGGAATTTAGGGTAGGATTAGGAATATAAACCTCTGCAACTTGTAAGTGATAAATCTGACCAGAGGAGTTGAGGAACTAGCCTCTAATCTAGAGATTCCTCTTCCATTTGACAAGTCCCACACTTGGGGGGAGGATTCAATGTTGTGCAATCACACTGGATGCTTAGTATGATCAAACTAGAAACCTGATCAACATCCAGGGGGTGCTGCTTATTTGCAACAACAGTTTTGGCACACCTGGTGGGAGCTTAGAAGTCTTCATCTTCATTGCATCAAAATTGATGTGCATTTGTTACAAGTTTCTTACTTTAAAAGAGCTATAAATTGCACATCTGGCGACTCCAAGGAAGGAAAATCAGCTGGTTTTAGCAGTGCATACTTGAAAACTCATGAGAAGAATCACTACAAGGTCAAGAGCTAGAGAGGAAGAGGCGCTATTTGAATATCTACAGTTATCTCCAAGAAGAAGGCAAAGTGGGAGGATAATACAAAGGTCTCCATCTCCACCAAACAGAACTCTCTCAACTCCTCCACCTGACAGGCCTTTCATTCAATCAACAAGGGTTTTAAGGCCAATCAGAATGGCACAAAACAACCCCTATGTCAATTTCACTGGTAGCATCCCACTTTCTCTCAATGCACAAAATCTAATTCCAGTTGCAGTATTGAAGAACATTCCAAACTTCACTGGAGAAAATCAGACCTCACCTAGTGATCATGTCAAAAATATTGCTAACATTTGTGCAATCCATGAGATCAATGAGATGCAAGTTGCTGTCAAATTGCTGGCATCTTCATTCAAAGGAAAGCTTTGCAATGGTTCAGGAGCCTTGCCTCAGGTTCTCTTCAAAATTGGAATCAGCTATGTATAGCCCTCCATGATTATTTTGGGGAAAAGAGAGACAACTTGTCCCTTTTGGAGCAGCTGACAACCATCAAGAGAGGTCCCAATGAGCAACTGACTGATTTTAATTTCAGATTTAACAGGGACTTGGGAGAGAATTCCAGTGGCAGTCAGGCCAACAGCAGAAGGTGCTTTCCTTTATTACCTTAAAGCTTTAAATTCTTATAATTCTATGTTAATTCAATCCATGGGAGGCACAACTATTACCATTGCTTATAGCATTGCCATTAGAGTTGAAAATTGTTTGATCCAAGCTGGCACGCTGGCTCCTAGACCTCCAATGCCATTGTTTCCAAGTTTAGAGAGCCCAAGTACTAATCAAATGCCTAATTTAGCTCCTATTCCCACTCCTAGAAATCATAATTCGAATGAAGCTTCTACTTCATCTTCTAGTGCCCCAAATGAACTTCAAGAAATCATGAAGCAGCTGAAAAATCTAGGCAATGAGCTGGTTACACTCAAGAGGAAGCAAGCCCAAAGTTTTAGACCTTCTTTCCAACCCCAAGCTCAGCCTAACAGGTAGCCATATCAACCTCATAGACCACCCAATCCAAATGCAAATCTAAATCAAGCAAGGCCTCCTACCAACAAACCATTTCAGCCCTATAATCCCAATGCTACATATACCTCTAAAGCGTTGGTTCCAGTACAAAACAACATGGCTCAAGAGTATGATTGGTGTTTCCCATGTAATGAACCCCATAACCAGTCCATGTGCTTCAACGGTGCCTTGAATCAAGTATTAATGGTGACAACAACTGGTGTGGAGGGTGAAGGTAGTCAAAGACATGACCAGCAATAAGAAACATTCCAGCAGCAATCAGCTCCAAATGATACCACACTTGTAAACTGGCAGGCAAAAGATTTTTGTGGCATGAATCAAACAGTTTCACAAAGTGTTGCAGCCAACACAAGGTCAAAGAGGAGAAATTTGGGTGAAGAATAGCCATTAGCTCTAAGCAATCCACAACCTTCTGTCACTCCACAAACTATTGGCAAGAAAAATGCAATCCCAAGCACACAAGGACTGCCTAAAACAGTTCCTAGGCCAACTCAAATGCCAGTTGTTGCTGCCCATGTACAAGGGATGAATGTGCAGGCCAAGGGACAGCAAAAGGATACTTCATCTCCATTCAATATCATTGATCAGATGAAGAAGACAAATGTAAACATATCAATGTGGGAATCATTATCTATCCCAGGCCAAAGAGATTTGCTATAGGCTGCCATGAAGGACTGGTCAACTTCAAATCAGCAAGTCCAAATGCATGAGAAATTGCTCACAAATGTTGCCCAACCTGAGGGGAATCATGGAGGACAACAAGGTAAGATGTTGAATCCCCCTCCATTCTATGTTTCATTGATCATTGGGAACCAATTAGTACACAATTGCATGATTGATTCTGGGGCAAGTAGTTCAATAATGCCCAAGAAAATAGCTAATCAGTTGGGAATTCAGTATGAAACCATATCCAAAGGGGTGGTACAATTGGATGGGACAGTAGTAACAACAGTTGGAGTGATTAAAAACTTGAGTCTTACTTTTCATGTCTGTCCCAACGTGGTTGTTTTGCAAGATGTCTCAGTAATAGACCTTCCCCCACTCTTTGACCTATGTTTGTCAAGGGATTTCATAGCTAAGATTGGAGGTTACTTATCTTTTGATTGGTCACACATGTTGTTTAGAACAAGATATGGAACCAAAGCCACAATCAGGTCTGAACCTATTGCAAACTTTCACATTGAGCCTTACACCATAAGTCAGATAAATGTTAATTGTTCAACGTTTGACCAAGAAGATCACCCAAGCACTGATGAAGATGACACCAAGGTTGGAAGTATCCCAGATCTAACTCTTGATGAATGGGCAAACAAGGTGCATGCTTTTGATCCTTATCAAGAAATATAAGAATCTGAGTTAGGAGTCTATTGCATGCATGAAGAAAATCAGCCTATCCCTAGCATCACCAAGCCAGACCACAAGGATGACAATGAGGTATGGAAGTTGTTTTTTGATGGATCAAGGAGTAGACAAGGTGCAGGGGGGAGCCATGCTGGTTTCACCTCAAGAAGTTAAGTATTATTCAACTTTTAGATTTCAGTTTGCATGCTCTAATAACACTGTTGAATATGAAGCTTTGGTGCAAGGACTGCATTGGTCAATCAAGAGAGGAATAAAGAACTTGCAAGTCTTAGGTGATAGTGAGTTGATTGTCAACCAAGTTAAGAGGCAGCATGCTATCAAGAATGATCTACTCAAGTGCCACAAGAATAGGGTTTGGGACCTCATTGAATATTTTGAGGGCTTTAGCATAAGATCCATTCCTAGAAAAGAGAACCAAGTTGCTGACAGGCTTGCAGCAGTTGGGGCAGCCTTTGATGTTGTTGAAAGCATTCAAAAGGATAAGATACAACCAAACATCCATGTGATTGTGAGGCCTTCAGTGCTAGACAACAATGTAAGTTGGAAATTGTTTGAAAATGATCAACAAATCATCCATTTCTTGCAAGAAGAGGCCAAGTTTTCAGGTAAAAATCAGGAAAATTTGGAGCAGCAGTATGGTGACCAAGTGGTACAGCTGAGAACCAACAAACTACCAAAGGGACTTATTACTTTGGATTCCATTGTCAATCCCAATGATCAGTTTAGGAAGGAGAAAGCAAACATCCAAGTGAATGGAGAAGATTCAGTGCCAGTCTTGTTAGAAGAAGGCAAATCACTCCAAATTGGTAAGATGACAACTAAGCAAGAAAGGTATGAGTTCATACAGCTTTGTCAAGATTTCCCTGATGTGTTTGCTTGGAGCTATGAAGATTTGAAAGGGTTCAATCTCGAGTTAGCTCAACATACCATTGAATTGGATCCAAATACTAATCCCATCAGGTAAAAACAAAGACCAGTCAATCCACACATGGAGCCCCTCATGAGAAAAGAATTGAATAAGTTGATAAAATCAAGAATCATATTCCCTATCAAGCATTCTAGTTGGGTTGCCAACTTGGTTCTAGTCAAAAATAAGAGTGGGGAAATCAGATTGTGTGTTGACTTCAGATATTTGAATAGAGCATCTCTCAAGGATCATTACCCACTTCCTTCCATGGAGAAAATTTTACAAGTTGTTGCTGGCTCCGAGAGGTTTTCATTACTTGATGGCTATTCAGGGTATAATCAGATTATGGTGAAGGAAGAAGATCAGTTCAAGACAACCTTTACAACCAAATGGGGAACTTATGCATACAGGAAAATGCCATTTGGGCTGTCCAACACCGGATCTACCTTCCAAAGAGAAATGAACATGGCGTTCAAAGGTTTGATTAATAAGATAGTGCTGATATATCTTGATGATATCACTGTTTTTTCAAAAAATACAGCAGACCACCTCTCTCATTTGAGACAAGTATTCCAAAGGTGCAGAATATTTGGAGTCTCCTTGAATCCTAAAAAATGTATTTTCTTAGCCCATGAAGGAAAGCTCCTTGGTCACATTATCTCCAAAGAAGGATTAGCAATTGATCCAGAAAGAGTTAAAGCCATAAGAGCACTACCATTGCCAAGCCACAAGAAGGCCCTTCAAAGGTTCTTGGGGAGAATAAATTTTGTTCGGAGGTTTATCCCAAATTTTGCAGCCCTAGTCAAGCCTATCACCAAGATGTTAACGAAAAGCATGGCTTTCAAATGGGCAGCAGAAGGCAAGGAGAGTTTTGAAGCAATCAAAGAAGCCATCTCTCAAGCCCCAACTCTCATCAACCCGTATTTCTCCAAGGATTTCATCCTCTATGCGTTTGGAGGTGATGATACTATTTCTGCAATCTTGGTACAGCAGAACAAGGACAATGATGAGTAGCCAATTGCCTTCTTCAGCCAAAGCCCGGAGGACTATGAGGTGAGATATTCTTTCATTGAGAAGCATGTTCTTGCAGTAATCGGAAGCTTGAAGAAGTTCAAGCATTTAGTCTCAAACAACAAGGTTCAATTGTTGGTTTCTCATGCGGGAGTTAAAGACTTCCTCCTCAATAAAGACTTGAATGAAAAGAGAGTAGGTTGGATTACTCGTGTCATGGAGTATGACATAGAGATCAAGGTCACCAAGTTGGTCAGAGGAAAAGGATTGTGTGAGCAGCCGATTTTAAGCAAACAAGAGGAAGCATGCAATGAGAAAGAGACTATTTTGGCGTTGCAAGACAGCCATGTGCAAGAAAGCACTCAAGAAGAAAATAATGGTGTCCCCATTCCTTGCTAGACCCAAGACATAATGCACTTCCTAAGCACAGGCCTATGCCCTTCAGAAATGAACAAGACCCAAAGAAGACACTTCATATTGCAGGCTGTCCCATATGCCCTTGTTGATGGTATTTTGTTCAAAAGAGATGTGAATGGAGTACTGCTAAGATGCATTAGTACAAATCAGATTCATTGGGTTTTGGAAGAATTCCATGGTGGACCAGCTGGTGGTCATTTTTCACCAAGAGTGACAGATCTAAAGATCATGAGGGCTGACTATTATTGGCCCAATATTTTCAATGATTGTTATGCATGGATCAAGAGGTGCAAGAATTGTGCATTCTTCACTGGTAAAGAGAGGCTAGCTGCCCTTCCATTGCATCCAATTTCAGTTGACCAGTCATTCATGCAATGGGGTTTAGACTTCATTGGAGTCATTAATCCCAATTCAAGCCAAGGGCACAAGTGGATTTTAACAGCCACAGATTACTTCACTAAGTGGACTGAAGCAGTAGCACTCAAGCAAGAAAATGAATCTAGCATCCTAGACTTCTATGAGGGAATAGCAACCAGATTTGGTGTACCTGCTACAATAATATCAGATAATGCATTGGCATTCATCAAGTCCAAGGTGACTGAATGGGCTGTCAAGAACGGGATCTACCTAAGTAATTCATCAAACTATTACCCCCAGGGTAATGGCCAGGCTGAATCTACAAACAAGAACTTGTTGAGGATCATTAAGAGGACTCTTGATGAAAATCAGAGGTCTTGGCATACTAAATTGAAATCATCCTTGTGGGCTGATAGGATAACTCCTAAGAGATCTACAGGTAACTCTCCATTCAAGCTTGTTTATGGGAGAGAGGCAATTTTACCCATGTCACTTGAGTTGCCAACATTGGAACCCATGAAACAATTGGAGTTGTTATAGTTTGAACCCATGGAAGTCAGATATGCAGAATTGATGGAGCTCCAAGAAATCAGAAATCAGGCATCCCAAACAATGGAGAAGGATCAGGCTTTGATAAAGAAGACCTTTGATAGAAAGGCCAAGAATAGATCCTTCCAAGTTGGAGATCTAGTGCTAAAATGGGATGCAGATAGAGCAAAACCAGGGAGGCATTCAAAATTTGATGCCATTTGGAGTGGCCCATACATGGTCACAAAGTGTAAGGACAGTAATGCCTTCTAATTGTCTTCATTGGATGGTGAAGAACTACAGATTCCAGTCAATGGAATCCATCTAAAGCATTGATACTAAAGGGAAATTCTCCACCTTGTAAATATTAGATTAGGTTTTCATTCCTCCAAGTGCTTGTACACATTGTTTTGTTGTACGTTAGTTTTCTTTCCCTAAGTGCTTTGGCACAAGCTTGCTGTTCCTGGCATGTGTTTGCAGGCCTTGCTCCATCAGGTGATATTCCATCTTCCTCCTTGCAGTGTTCTATTTAGATGGGGTACCAAACAGAGAATTTAATGACTCCATGCCCAATGGATTGTTTCAGGCAACTGGTAATTTCATCCAGCAGGCAGATGACCCCTCTGAGTCACCAAAATTGTTATCCAAAATGTGCCCCCTATTCATTTCATTCTTCCCTCTCTTGTGCCTCAGACATAATTTTTACTTTTCAGGCACTCAAAACCTTCTGGAAATGGCACCATTGGATAGAGATCTCTCTCAGTTTTCCAGAAAGGTAAATTTTTCCTCCTAACTCCATGTATTTTTGAAGTTATGGCTCGGTGGAGTTTTTGTGGGAAATTTTCCCTTTCAAGGCCTGCAGCCAATGAGATGCCGCCACGTGTCCAAGGAAGTGGTGGGGGTCGGAGGAAGACTTGTGTTTTTACCAAGTGTTTTGGCGAAATTTCAAAAGGAAGATTTTTTCCCGCAGGCCCACCGATGAATCAAATGTTGCCACGTGTCCAAGGGGAAAATTGAAAATTTTGGCTAAGTGTTGGCACAAGGAAATTTTGGAGGGAAAGCCCGTGGCCAATAAAAACACGCCACGTGTCCTATGGCGTGGGAGTTTCGGAGGGCAGAGGAGAAATTGGAATTTTGGCTAAGTGTTTTGCCAAACTTCAATGAAGAAAGTTTAGGCCCGCTGCCCCCACCAGCCAATTATATCTTGCCACATGTCACCAGAGCCTGGAATCGCGGAGCACGGGGGGGAATCGGGACCTTTTCCCAAAAGTGTTGGCGCAAAAGGAGATATTTTCCCCAAGGGCCCGCAGCCAGCAATATGTTGCCACGTGTCCTGGAGTGGCAGAGCCAGGGGAGAATTTGGGAAATTTTTCCAAGGAAAAAATAAAGGAAAATTTAGAGAAGAAAGCCCGCCCCCCTTTATGCGAGCCAATGGAATCTCGCCACGTGTCCAGGTGGTGCCAAAACTTAAGGAAAGCCCGCATGAAAAATTAGAAGGGGCAAACCCGCACCCAATGGGGTTTTGTCATGTGTCCAAGTTAAAAAATTATCAAACGGCCCGCGGAAAATTCAGGAAGGACAGGCCTGCGTCCAATCAGTGCGTGCCACATGTCCTTAGCTCACTGGCCCGGCGGAGAATTTCGGGAAAATTTTCCAAAGGTGAAAACAAAGGAAAATGAAGCAGGATGGGCCCGCGGCCAATAAAAACGTACCACGTGGCACCTGGAAAGGCAGAGCACGAGGAAATTTTGGAAAATTTTCCAAATGACCAAAAAGGTAAAAAATTCAAATTTTTTGCCCGCTGACCCGATTTGGTCTTGTTTTGCCCTAAAATTTCAAATGGCCATATATTTCGATCCAGAGCTCAGTTTTTCACGTTCTTGATATCAATGGAAATCTGGTGAAATTCTCTACAAGATTCCAGGGTCATTTTTACATTTTGATGAACTTTGGAAAGAAAAAATTGAAAAAAAACCTCTGGCACGTGGTCATGGACAGAAATGACGTTTCAACCACCATTTATAATGAAGAATGGCTCGTATTCTCTCCCAGCATGGCTAAAAATGTTAGGGAATGGGTCTATAAGGACACCCATGTTGTTTTAATGCCATTTTGGTCAATGGTTGAATCCCTTCCATGTTTTCCTGTGTTTCTCTCTCCTAGGCTCGTCCCTTACACTGTAAAATCCAGTTTTGGCTCATTTTCAAAGGGTTGAACATTTTTTGTGTATTGCAGGTCCTCTTTCTCACCTTAGAAGTGATTTTGGTGGAAATGTAGACCTTTTATGAGAACTGTAACTTTATTTTTGCCTCTCAGGTGTTGTAATGCAAGTGATTTTGATGTTAAAATAACAATATAGGCCTTGTGATTAATCTTCCATCCTCTACTAGTGTTGTTTGACTAATTTCTGATTCTTCATTACAACTATCAGTTTGTGCATGTTGTTTTTGTTGCATTCTATGAACTGTGTCAATCTGTAGAAGTGAGAAATTCTCACCAATCCTTTGGTGCATCACCTATTAGCATTAGTTTTAGCTTTTTGCATTCTCTATCTCTGTCTCCTTTAGAATTTAGGGTAGGATTAGGAATATAAACCTCTGCAACTTGTAAGTGATAAAACTGACCAGAGGAGTTGAGGAACCAGCCTCTAATCTGGAGATTCCTCTTCCATTTGACAAGTCCCACACTTGGGGGGAGGATTCAATGTTGTGCAATCACACTGGATGCTTAGTATGATCAAACTAGAAATCTGATCAACATCCAGGGGGTGCTGCTGATTTGCAAGAACACTTTCTTTTCCTTTTATTGTCCAATTGAAGACTGTGTCTTTCTTGAGCATGAGGGTGATGGGACTAACCAATCCTAAAAAGTTAGGAATGAATTTCCTAACAAAGTTAAATTTTATTAGGATATATTGCAAGGCCTTCTTGTGTGCTAATAGAGACAGGGAAAGGATGCCTAAAATGCGCTCAAGAGTAATAGCAATACCATCCTTAGAGACCACATGGCCTAAAAGCTTTCCCTCCATAAAAAAAAAAATTATACTTCTTAGGGTTAAGAGATACACAAAAATCTCTGCATCTCTCAAAGACCTTTTCTAGATGTGTCATGTGATCTACACATTGCTTTGAGAAGATAGTAATGTCATCCAAGTAAACTAGGTTGAACTTATTGATATATCCTTTGAAGGCAATGTCCACGGCTCTCTGAAAAGTTGCGCCTGTATTTAGTAGACCAAAAGTAATTTTCTGATAGACATAAGTACTTGTATGCACCCAAAATTACATGTGCTACATTGTCAGAAAATGGTTACTAAAATCCCCAATGATGATTCAAGTCCTTTCAAGAATTTGTTTGAGCTCTAAAATCCATTCACAGTGTATATTTGTAGAATAGACATCCTTACTTATACTTTCCACACTTTTTTTCTAGCTCCCCACTTCTTTTTTTGCATGTTTTTGCTTTTAGTGCCAAGCTCAGATCTCTTGTGCTATGTCTCTTCTACTTGCATTGTAACCAGACTACCTTCAAGCTTCCATTTCTCAAGTGTCTCCTTATGTTGTTCTTGCATTCCCAATTCCTTGGACTCATATGAACACATAAAGAAAGAAAGGAACAAACTGAGGGGACAGATACAGATACGACAAGATTTTCCAAAGCTTTTGCTTATCCAGGTTGGAGTTGTGTGTTTGCCTTCTTTATTTATCAAATTGTCAATTTCAAATCATTAGTTTCAATTACATATCAAATAGAGTAGCAAAAATTGTTCATTTCAATTAATTAGGTAATTACAAGTAGATCAAATCATTAGAAAGCTTACTCTTTGACATTACTAGGGAAGTTGTGGGGAACAATAGCTCTTCTGGGGTTATGATTTGTTCTTCACCTCTGAGGTAAGGTTTGGAGGGTTTTTAATTAAATTAGGTTATTTGATTTAGATTCAAATTCACATATCCACACAAGTAATTAGCTACATCCAGCTAATCATTTGTATTTTGTTTGTTTATTAAACTAGACACGTTGCTTAAAAATAGAAAAGAAAAAAAACATTTACTTTCACTAGATTAGTTTTCTTTCGTTGCTATGTTTCGATATATTGTGAAAACACTAAAAACATAGATTAGATTTCCTTTGATAGTTATCTTGTTTTACAACAATTGTTCTAATTCAATCTACATGACCATCAACGGTCCACAATAAGAAAAGACGTATAGTTGTGATCCCTTGGTCCCACAACCCAATGAGCCACAACTAATAATTGACATTGATACAAGTTTACGTTTGACAGTTTTACACACACCTGCAACTTTTGCTGAGAAAATAAAACAACTAAACACATTAAACATCATTTCTAACCAAGCCTACAATTATTAGACTACTCCTGGCAGTAGGGTATGATTACGAGCATGACCATACAAGGGCCACAACCTCCACAAGTCTTTGGTTGTGATCCTCATGTCCCACAACCCAATGGGCCTATTAACCAATTAGATATTGACGCTGGTTTACATACGTTAGTGTTTAGATCCTCACCACTTATGTTAGACATTATTGCACAATTTTCTATGTTGAACATAGCAGCTGATCAGGCTAAGACCTTCTAGATTAGACCAGAAAATTACCCATAGTCCATGTGGCTCCATTACGCCTCTTGTTCTCACTTCTATGACCTTATCTAGAAATCCATATCAAGGCACCCACAGGTCACTTTCTATGTGTTCAACAACCAATAAATATAATCTCGGGAGAACTCGACATTGACTGGAGTCTCCGAGAAGCTATCATATCAGATTGATCCATCACACCGACTTCAAGTTAGGAAATTATTCTTTACCTTAGAATTGTAGATCCCGAATTACGTGTTGAAGACATAAAATTTCCCAATTAGCTTGTTCATCACCACTACACTCATTTCCATTTCCATTCTACACTGGTTGTCTCGGCACAACCTCAAGAGGTCAGATGCGAAGAAGGTCACATGTTGATTTTCTATTGTACAAAATTGGTGAACCCGAAGTGAAGAGCTAGTCTCTAAACATTTCCACTTTTTCCATTCACTTTACATTTTACCTTTATTCAATGGGTATTCTTATACCCCCTAAATATGTTAGGATTATGATGAATACAGTCAACCCCTTCCTAGGTTACTACATATACAATTATCAAATAGGTGGACAAACAACAATCACCTTCACTCTCAACATGGGCAGATAATCACTTAAATGCTCAAAATCCTCTTCTTCAGGGAATCAATGTTGGTTCCTCTATGTGTATCAAGGAGCTTGATCAAATCATGTAGACATATCCTCATGAACAATCAAGTTCTAACAACATGAATTTCACTGGGGAAGCAATTTCATCTCCTCGGGTATTGTTTCAACAACCCATTAGCATGCAATCGACCCAGTCGTGTATCTAGATGAGGAGTACTTATCATGATACGCCAGGAGTGAACAACGATTCCAAAATATGAACTGGGATTTTGATAGGTTGTAAGGACACGGTGATGTCCTGCTTCAAAATAATAACACTACCCCTCCAACAATAGAAAACATTGCCAATGAGGGGTGGCAGCATAGTGAAAAATTCATAGCAGGATACCACACTCCTTAACAACCTCCAAAAGTTCAATAACAAGCACTTGAACAAAACACCATCCCATCAATGGGGGATGTCATCTCAGATGTTAGTAGATAAATTCAAAGAGTTAGAGCTTTCCCAAAATGCTTAAAGTTCATACACAGGGAAAGCAAGAACTTCTCATTATCCATTGAATTATGGACAAGTACCTACTGCAGAATGCTCCAATTTATATGGGAACCCCAAACCCTAGGGATTTACTAACTGGGATGGGTACCTTGTGGTATGCCCCCTCACACCACATATAGATATCTAACAATAGGCACTAGCCAGAAGTGCGTTCTCAAATGCCATGTGAGCACTGGAAATGCAACGTTCCCTGGCTTCATGCCTTCAACTCCATATTAGAGCAGTCAACCCTCTACGTATATATGTAATCTAAAACACCACAAGGAGATATGTACACTTACCTGGGTCCTTATGATCATCTACAAGGGATGGCGAGCATACACCCCAAAAAAAATTTACAATGTGCCATTTCATCAACCCATGCAACCTCCACCTCCCTAACAAGGATCTTCAATGGTTGAAACATATGCAATGGGGACTTATTCTGAATATCTAAAGGAGCCTCTAGAATTATCCATCCAGACAGTCATGCTCCCAAGACCCTTTCCTGATCTTATGAAATTCAAAGGTGAGGGCGATCCTAACACTCACATCAAAGCTTACATAATGGCCATTCGAGAGATGCTCCCGTGGGATGTGGTTTTTGTAAAGATTTTCCCTAAGATGCTAGAAGGCATCACTCTCAATGGTACTATAGGATACTAGAGGCTTCAATACACTCCTTCAAACAACTTGTGTCGGAGTTTATTAAGGATTTTGATATGAACAAAATTTTAAGGACATGAATCAGAGAATTCCTTCATATCAAATAAGAGCACAACGAAGTCTGCAACCCACTTCATTCAAAGGTGGAAAGGTCCTTTATTCCTCTGCAAGTGCTCCAAACATGGATCAGGTAGAGATTTGTGATTTATTCCTCCATCCCTCAATAGGGAAATGAAGGAAGAAGTTTAAAATTTCCCGCTAAGGAGCTACAAAGAAGTGCTAGGAGGGTATTCTCTGAATTGACCAAGCAACCATTGATAGTGGTCATAAGACTTATGGAGCAAATGGAAATTTAGTCACTCCTAACCAAAATAACCCTAGGTTACTCCAAAAACATGAGTAATAATAAGGACCTAAAATCCTTAATAAGAATCTTGGAGTTACAACTAACGGTGTTACTGACCAACCCAAGAAACCCCACGTTGTTAATTATCCCAATACAAGTACTACAAACAACAACAACAACAATGGAAATAATCAGAGAAACAATAATTTCTCACCCTCAGTAAACATTATGGATTTTAATCATCCTCAACAAAAACAAAAAAACATCCTTAGTAACACTAAGAAAAACGTAAACCCAAGGCCCCAGTCAATACCTAGGTGGGTATCCAAACTAGTTTCAAAACCAAGGGAAAGGGTTCCAAAATTTTAACTATAACAATTAACAATCAAAAAATAATCATAATTTTAGACCACAACAAGGTACAAACCAAAGGCCTCGAGATTATGATCCTGATTTATATTTGCGGTTTCCATAGGGTTCGCACGGATGACACAAGAACATGTCACAATTGTAACAAGTTTCTACAACGTTTTCTAGAGGATCAAAGACAATTATTTGTTGACATGTTTTTGGCAAACCCAACCGTTGACCAACTTAGAAACTTACATGGGACTAGATATCTCCACAGAACAATCCACTCGAAATATTTAATGATCCTCTCCCTACAGTGCCCAAAATACGGTAGAATAGATCCCAAAAACTTGAACAAAGGTATTGTAATAGGAACCAATGATCGTGAAGCCTCAACTTCATCGAACCCACAAGTGGCACCTCCTTTGGATGGCCACCAACAAACAAAAATTGTGGGATTGGTAGAGTTAGACACTGAACCTCAGAT
The DNA here is from genome assembly GCA_019776745.2 of Taxus chinensis. Taxonomy (NCBI): domain Eukaryota; kingdom Viridiplantae; phylum Streptophyta; class Pinopsida; order Cupressales; family Taxaceae; genus Taxus; species Taxus chinensis. Next base: position 283,403,088 of record CM034147.1, on the reverse strand, counting down.
TAACACTTTTACTAGAACCAAAGATTATTCTTCATAGCTAATCCTGGTCTACCTGGTTATATCAGATGACATTCATGATACACTAGGAAATCTAATAGGGGCTTATGACTTGATTATTGACTTAATTAAGACTTTCTCTCAAATTTCCTTCTTGGATCTATTAAAGAATTCCCTTGCTTATAGATCCACTCTTCTAGAAGCACTAGGTCTTTGTCATTTGATTAACATCACCCCTCCTCCAAAAGCGCAAATAAACCATGTAGAATTTGATGCCTACCCTCTAGGGCATCCTGAAAGAGATGTTGGATTTGTGTTTGACAATAGCAAGATGCCCACAGACACTGAAATAGCTCATAGATGTGATCCGGATTTATTTCTACAAGTTTGGATTTGCAACAATTATGTAAAGTGTGTGATGATTGATGATGGGGCAATATTTAACATAGTACCTTCTCTTTCCTTCAAAATTTAGGCTATATAGAGACCAATTTCTCCTCAACAAGAAACATGTTGAGAGGCTATGATAGCATCAAGGAAACACCGATCAGAGCTATAGTATTTCTAGTCACCCTTGGGCCTAAGATGGTGATAACCAAGTTTTATATTATAGAACAGGAAACCAACTATCATATGATCCTTGGCCTTCCATGGATCCATTGCATGAAGGAAATATCCTCCACTTTATTTCAGGAAAGTCATATTCCTACATTTAAGGAAGGTCTTTGTGGCACAAGGTGATCCAAAACCCTTTGACATACATTTGGCTAACTTAAAGAAGAGGCCAGGGACCCATTCTGAATTTGAGCTTCCTAAAAATTAGTTAAAAAAACCTACAAGTTTAGCACCAGAAGAGAATTTGGTCCCTACAACAAAGTTAGAGGTCACGAGACTGATCGAAGGCATTCCGGCCATCAAAGATGAAACCATCATTGTAGAGATAGTATCATTAGGAACCACAACAAAGATTGTCAAGCTATTGGAAAAGGATTTACCTATTATCCTTCCATTTGATTCTATGGGTATGGGACATACCCTGGGACTCAGTTCTCTTCCAGCAGATGAGGTTTGTATGGTTGAAGTAACTGAGGTAAAAGAGGAAGATACAAAGGATGATCCAATGTCCATTTTTCCAAGTAATTATTGGACTCTCCATTTTTGGAGCCAAGGCATTTTGTGTGATCCTGTGATCCTTACTCTCCTGAGGGAAGGATTCTACCTTTTTCCTTCAAATTAAATTTGAATGCACAAATAACGGGTTGAATATGAGGCTCTTCTTCTTGGTCTCATTATAGCCAAAAGAATGGGTGATCTTAAGATTAGGGTACTTGGTGATTCATAACTAGTTGCAAATCAAATATCTAAGGTGTATGAAACTAGAGCTGAGCATCTACAACTCTAAAAGACATCAGTGCTAAATCTAACAAAGGGGTTTGACTTCATATCAATTGAGGCAATCCCAAGTGAACAAAACCTTCTTGCGGACTCCACAGCAACTTTTGATTTCTACTTCACTCCGAGTAGTGAGTTGGAAGACACAAACTTCATGGTCTTGATTCATGTTGAACCTTTGATTCGTAAATCACTGGTAACCCTAATGTTGACATACATAGAAACTGAGAGTGATCATGTCATATCAGACCACATTAATAGGGATAAAACAACTCTAGGATATTTAAACACTCTTGGAAAATTACATCTTACTCATCACAAGGTTGATTTTTCCCTAATTCCACACTCTTCTTCCTAATTTACAAATCCCATGATAGAATCTTCCCCTGGAAAGGATATTGAAATTTATGAGGTAGGAGAAGAAGGGGATTTAGAGTTACCTCCACCCCCGCCTGAGTTTAAGGAAAGTAATGCCCCCTTAATCGAGGGAATGATCGATATAAACATTGGGATGGAGGGGGAACCAAAAATATTTAAGATGGGATCCTTTCTAACTCCAGAGGAGGTAGAATTACATACCCAAGTCCTCAAGGAGCATCAAAAATCTTTCATGTTTAGCTATAAGGAAATGATGGGAATTACACCACACATTGCAGTTCACAACCTCATAACTAAGCTAGATGCTAAACTAATTAAACAAAATTCAAGGCCCATGAAGCCAAAGGTGGCCCTCATGGTGAAGGAAGAAGTGATGAAGCTTCTGCATGTAGGATTCATCAAGCCAGTCAACTACTCACAATGGGTGTCTAATATAGTCCCCATTCTCAAGAAGAATGGAAAGATCCACATTTACATAGAATTTTAGGATATCAACAAGGTTAGTCCCAAAGATGATTTCTATTACCATCCATTGATGTTATTATTCACGCAACAACTAGGTTTGAGATGTTGTCTCTTATGGATGGGTTTTCTGGGTATAACCAAATCAGAATCTCTAAGGAGGATCAAGCCAAGACTACATTCATAACTCCTTGGGGAACCTATTGTTATGTTATCATGCCATTCAGACTTAAGAATGTTGGTGCCACTTACCAACGAGTGATGACGTATATATTCCATGACCTTATCCATAAGATTGTGGAATCCTATGTGGATGACCTTTTGGCTAAGGCCAGAAAGCGTTTCGATCACCCAAAGGTGCTTTGTGTCATCCTTTCTCATTTAATCAAATATGACATCACGTTGAATCCAGAAAAATGCGTGTTCGATGTAACAGGAGGAAAGATTTTGGGATATATCATATCTTCACAAAGGATTGATTTAGAACCAACCAAAATCTGAGTTGTACTAGAAATGACTCCACTGTCAGATGATTCTAGAATCATATATTTTCTTGGGAAACTCAGTGCAATTTGAAGGTTTATCCCTAATTTGACCTTTGTTGTTCACCCAATCAATAATTTTTTGAAAAAATATTTCTGCATTGAGTGGATGGAAGAGTGTAACAAGGCATTTGAGTTCAGTTAAATGATTCTTATTGTCCCCTCCCACACTCATGCCTCCTAGGTCAGATCACCCCTTGATCTATATTCATGAGCTACAAATGTTTCACTGACCATGCATGTTGGCTCAAGAGGATGATGATAAGTGAGAACATGTAGTCTATTTAATTATTTGAACATTATTTGATTATGAGACACATTATACACAAGTGGAGAAGGAATTCCTTGTTATAGTCTTTATGACAAAATGCTTTAAGACATTATATGCTGAACCAATAAGAAAGGGTTATTGCTGAATCAGATCACCTGTGGAAGTTTCTCACGTAAGGATCCTTATCTAAGAAATTTTAGTGCTTCATAACTCTGATGGGTGAGTTTGAATTAACATTTGTAAATCCAAAATCCATTAAATAAAAAATCATTGCAGACTGATTGGTTGATAACCCATTGGATGGAGGCAATCTAGTAAATCTACACTTCCCCAATGAGTGTGTATACTTCACAGAAACTAAGCCCCCCATTTTTGCATGTCCATGGTATACTGACATCATTAATTTTATAGTGGACCATACATACCCAGAAGGGGAAACATCGCAACAAATAAGGTGGTTACGCGTCATTGCCACTAAGTACGTTATTTTGGAGCAAGTGCTCTATCGTAGAGCCTTTGAACGGAATATTGTTAAGATGTGTTGACATAGAATAATCTAAAAATATTATTTATGAATCACATAGCGGAGTATGTGGAGGTCACTTCAGCAACCATGCCACTTCTCATAAGATACATCGGATGGGATACTTCTAGCCCACTCTAGAGTATGACGTGGTAGAGTTTGTGCACAAATTCCATAAATGTCAAGATATTTCCCATGAGATCCACATACCGGTCTAGGCCCTGCAACCAATTGCAACCCCATGGCCCTTTTCCATAGGGGGCCTAGATTTGATAGGGAAACTCTCTCCCTCATCAACAGATGGCCATAACTTCATAATCACAGCCACATAGTACTTTACTAAGTGGGTAGAGGCCATGCTTCTTACCACTGTACCTAGGTCTGTAATCGCTAAGTTCATCTTGAACTAGATCATTTGTAGGTACGGGGTTCCACATGTCATTATCTTGGATAATGACACATCTTTCAAAAATGAAGAAGTATGTGAATTATGTGCAAAGTTCAAGATAAGTCACCACACGTCTTCTCTTATTATCCTCATGACAATGGAACAGGCTGAGGCTACGAATAAGACATTAAAGTCCATTCTCCTTAAGATTATTAAGGATAACAAATGAGATTGACACTTAAATATTTTTCTCACCTTGTGGGCCTATCAGACATCAGTTAGAACACCAATAGGGGATACCCCCTTTTCTTTGGTGTTTAGTGCGGAAGTGGTTTTACCGCTCAAATTCAAAATACCTAGTCTCTATATTTCACTGCAAGGAATTCTGGGAGAAGAAGGCTATCTAGAATCATGCCTTTCCAAGTTAGAAACTATTGATGATGCTAGACTCAACACTGAACAATGACACCACATTTACACTGACTAGATGGCTTAGAAATACAACAAGAGGGTGAAATATATGAGGGAGATTTGGACTTAAGACTTGATATCCTAATAGACAAAAATAATGGCGAAGGAAGTAAATTCAGACCCAGGTGGTTGGGTCCATATTGAGTGATAGAAGACTACAAAAATGGGGCATTTCACCTCTGTACACTAGAGGGTGAGGATTTTAGTGAATCTATAAACTCTCTTCACCTAAAGAGGTACTACACATGATCCATTAGCATTTTCATTTGTACATTATTGCATCTACACTGCATTTTCATCTGCATGTTCATTCTGTAGAATTTTTGATTAAGGGACTTATTCTTATAACAACTCCTAAAAACTTCCAAAAGCAATGGTAAAACTTTCAAATCATATCTCTTCATATTTTTTTAGTATCATCAGTTATTCCTGAATCATTTTATCAATCCAAATAGGATAAGACAAAGTTTTGACAATATCCATACCAAGGCCTGCATACTTGGTTCTACTTTTGGTCTCTTTCTAGATTAGGTGTCTTTTCCCATAGTCTATTCTAGAAGCTTCATGGTGTCACATCTATCCCGTATACATCTCTTTGGAAATAAGAACATTCTAAACATTTTTCCTAAATAAATAAGTCAAATGCAAATCCACAGAAAATTTTTATTTTACACATTTCTTTGCCCTATCAACCTTCAGTGTTGAGCCTGCGTCTCTTATTAGTGATGTAGGGTTGGGAAAGGAGAGGAATGTCCTTACTCACCTATGTCTTTTTGATGGTGATTAGCCCATACTTCCTACTGGTAGCATGGGGCGAGGTGTAGGGGGTCTCTCTGACAAACCTAAAAGTTAGAAACAATTCATTGAAATGTTGTGAAATCATAAGTCAAAAAAAAAGTAAGTTAGATGTCCAAAAATCCAAAAAGATTTAAGCCCCCAAAACTAGATTTTTCCAACCAAGTGGTCATCTACAGATCTAAGTCTAGATAAACTAGAAAGCAAATCACATTCTAAACTATGAAGTAACTTGATTAGGTTGAGGTTTTAGCCTCTCAATTTAGTTCTGTCAAACCATTGTTTTTTCCTCATCATTACCATTCAACAATTTTTCATAACTTATGCCCTTTCTGGCTCTTGGTGTTGAGCCCTTGCATCTTACTAGTTGTGTGGAGTTAGGAGTGGGGCAAGTTCATTCATTCATCACATCATTATATCACCATGTTTTACCAAGACGATATGAAGTACCAAAGATTGCTTAAAGAAACTAGAGTTCAATATCACATTGTGTTTGCATTATCATATATCAACATTATAAAATACAAAAAGAAATCATTTTGTTATCATTTACACCCACTGCATACATTCTAAAAAGCAGTGAAAAATGAAAATTCTAAACATCTAGAGTACACATGTGATATAAGCCAAAAGGAAGTCAACTCAAATACAATGGATTACCAAACCAAAAATAAGAGTCTGTATATATCATGGTGAGTCAAGTTTGTATACAATTCCATCACACACTAGGTGTGGTCAAAATGCTCACAATGAGCCTAAGATATACAAAAAATATCATATAAATGCCCAAAAAAATGAAAACAAAGCAATAAAGGGTCCAATGGGCTGTCAATATTTATGGGATCCCTTGGATGGTGCATGGCCACGTGCAAGGTTCCTATTGCGGATGCGACGATGCTGAGAATGAAATGAATGATGTGAGTGCTCATGGTGGGAGCCACCAGCTATGGTCTCACTGTGGGAATGGATCTGCCTCATCAGTCACTCAGTTTTATCATATCCAACCACCTAGGTATGAAGGAAGGTCACCACCTCTGCTATCCTCCAAATAGGTGTAAACACATTAGTGTGTCTGCCGGCTGCTAGTGGTTAGCCTGAGTCAGTAGTCAACTCGGCTTAGGTCTTCCCCGAGGGGATTAGTAGGGTGTCTATGCACACCCGTCGGATAAGCTCTCTCCACTCCTGTGCAGTCACTGCAAGAAAGAAAAGAGGAAGAAAAAATGAGTAAGAAAACCACAAAACAAAACAAAAATAAGTACTAACTAACAAGGTCAAGACAAGAGTGTCAAACATACTCGGATCTTCGGGCATCCAGGTAGGGTAGGTGGCTCTTTCTGCTACTTGTGGTTGTGGGGCCTCCCCAAAGCCAGAGGTGAGATGATGTCCTATCACAGACTCATCATCCCCCTCTCCATCTAGAGGAAGGGGTCCCTCCGAGACCAAGGTCTCTCTCTTCGAACTCACCTCCTCATGTGTCAGTCTTAGTATATCTTGAGTGGCATGCCACTCAGGGTCACTCTCCTCCTCCTCCATGTGGGCTACCTCGCTAGCCTCACCACTAAACCCCTCATCCTCTATCTCCTCCCCAACCGAATCCTCCTCAGTCTCATCTCATGTGTGCTCCTCAAAATTGGAGTCAACATCAATGGGATCGTCCTCTTCTCCACTGTGAGTAGGAGTGGCCACAATCCAGAGTGAAGGAGCTCAAGGGGCACCAACTTACTATTAAGCATGGACCATGTGCCTAAGTTCAATACGCACACCTAGGGTAACCAATATCTAACTGGGATCTCCTCTAGGACCCTTTCGGGCCTCCTAAATAGTCTTGTAGACTGGTGTCACTAGAGGAAGCATTTCAACATACAGGAGGCCGAACCGCTGAGGAACTCAGTCAAATGGATGAATCTTGACCCTCCCTGCTATGTTAACCAACTATCCTATGGTGGAACAGGCTACCACTTTCATCACCTCCTATCCCCATAACCCTTCCATATCTTGGTAGGGTGTGGCCACCATATCTGTCATAGTCAAAGAGGCCACTGGATGATGTGACATCCTAACAACTGACATAGTTGTCCACCTCGCTGCCCAGACAACCCTTAGATCCAATACTGGTATTCCCCTTCCATAGGGGGTGATGCACTCATAGACCCAACTCATAACAAGAGTGGGGTGGATTAGTGATTTCCCTTGTAATCTGACTACTATGTACAAGTTGTGATAGGTAGTCCCTAGGATGTCTTCTCCCTTGGCGTATGTACGGCCATGTCCCTCAATTTGTGCAATAATAGGAGCCCAGAAATAGAGAAGGGTGTCACCTCCCTTGTCCCTGAAACAACGGCATCACCCATTTAGGTGGCTCACTATGTCATCATAGCCTTGGATCTTGTTGTCTCCAAATTCAATCTCCTACCAAGTATCAGGAGACCAAGTATGAAGTATACGTCCTCCAGGGTGATGGTTCACTCACCCCTGGCACTTGGCAATTAGAAAGTATTTTGGTCTACATCCCAGTAGGAAAACAAGTCACACAATATGTGATTAGAAGGAGTGACATCGGGCACTCGTGTGATCCTCCAAATACTTTCCCTCTATAGAGTGTCCATCTCAGCCTGGGTCAACTGATCAAAAATCCATGGGAGCCAATCACACTCCCTCTCATGACTCCAATGTGTGTACTCCTCCTTCTACATTCACCAAAACATTGAAAAAAATCAAGTTAGTAACATACATCAAAAGATAAGCTCACCAAAAACATCAAAAAATATCAAAAATGCAAATTAACACACATTTTGGTCATTCTATTCAGAACCACTGCCCTACTTTAGGCGGTGGTTGTGGACCAATTTTTCAAATACGTCTTTAACCCTAAAAATGCTAGAACACACAAAAAATGACCATTTTGGACAAAATAAAAGACTTCCCTATGGGTGCGCCCCGTAGATACCCATTTAAGACAACAAATTTTTGAAATGACCCCCCCTAGGAAAATTTTTCAAACATTTAACATTATAGGTTTGAAAAGGAAAAAGTGAAAAAAAAAAACCTTAAGACCACGATGGTCGATCTCTAACTCATGGAGGCATGATCGCAATCTCGTAAGGGTCGTTTCAGCTGTCTCTCATCAGAAATGGTCACCATGGGTCCAAAGCTCAAAATTCACCAAGTCAAAATTGCACAAATGAATTGAAAATTGAGTTTGTTTTGATATATATATGATATTTTGACCTCGTTTTGAGTACATGTTTATGGGGCTCAAGCATTGGCACAGGTATATCTCTATATCCCAACACAAATGTAAGTCCTCTTGTCATTTTGATTTTGTGTTTAATTTTCAATATGTTATCTATTTACACTTGAGTTTTCTCTTCCTCTTATAGGTAGTGGGAGTTTGGACGATGATGTTTCGATACACGGGTGTATCAAGTATAGCTTCTAACTCCTCTTTTTGTGATGCCATACTTGGACTCTATATTTTATGCATTTTCATGGCTAAGACGCTTCTCTAAGGAGTTAATATGTACACACCCAAAACTGCATGTGCTACATTGTCAGAAAATGGTTACTAAAATTCCCATTGATAATTTAATTCCTTTCAAGAAGTTGTTTGAGCTCTAAAACCCATTCATAGTGTATATTTGTAGCCTAGACATCTTTACTTAGCCTTTCTATAATTTTTTCCTAGCTCCCCGCTTCTTTCTGTGCATGTTTTGGCCTTTAGTGTCAGGACCAACGCCCTGCCTAGGTGGTGGTTCTGAAACCGCCACCCTGCGCAGGGCGGCGGTCCTGCCCGCTTTTTTCAAATTCCGTCATGCATGTTTTTAACATGCGATGCTTCACTTAACTTCACTTGTAGGATGCATCTATGAGCCAAATTGTCTAAAAATAGTTTTTATTGCTTAGTTCTCCTTCCATCTTCTATTTTTAAATAGATGTAATTAGTCGGAACTGTTTGTTCTTGCCTTGTGTATGCAGGAACATCCCAGCCCCAATTCTTATATATTCCATGCTTGTGCTCAAGAAAATGTCCTGAGGATTTTATGTATCTTGCATTGTATTGTTGTCACAATTCTACTAGGAATTGCATAGCCAAGCTCAAATCTCTTATGTTAGCTCTCTTCTACTTGCATTGCAACCAAACTGCCTTCAAGATTCCATTGCTCAAGCGTCTCCTTTTGTTATTGTTCTTACATTCCCAATTCCTTGGACTCATATGAACACACAAAGAAAGAAAGGAAAAAACTAAGGGGATAGATACAGATACAACCATATTTTCCAAAGCTCTTGCTTATCCAGGTTGGAGTTGTGTGTTTTCCTTCTTTATTTATCAAATTGTCAATTTTGGATCATTAGTTTCAGTTACATATCAAATAGAGTAGCAAAAATTGTTCATTTCAATTAATTAGGTAATTACAAGTAGATCAGATCATTATAAAGCTTACTCTTTGAAATTACCAGGGAAGTTGTGGGGAACAATAGCTCTTCTAGGGTTATGATTTGTTCTTCACCTCTGATGTAAGGTTTGGAGGGTTTTTTATTAAATTAGGTTATTTGCTTTAGATTTAGATTCATGTATCCACATAAGTAATTAGATACATCTAGCTAATCATTTGTATTTAGTTTTTTTATTAAATTAGACACATTGCTTAAAAATAGAAAAGAACAAAAACATTTACTTTCACTAGATTAGTTGCTTACATTGCTCTGTTTCGATATATTGTTAAAACACTAAAAACATAGATTCGATTTCCTTTGATAGTTAGCTTGTGTTACAACAATTATTCCAATTCAATCTACATTACCATCAATGGTCCATAACAAGAAAATACGTATGGTTGCAATCCCTTGGTCATATAACCTAATGGGCTAGAACTGAAAACAAACATTGATACAAGTTTATGTTTGATGGTTTTACGCACACCTGCAAATTTCACTGGCAAAATAGAACAACTAAAAACACTAAACATCATTGCTAACCAATCCTATGATTATTGGACTACTCCTATCAATAGGGTATGATTACGCGCATGACCATACAAGGGCCACAACCTCCACGAGTCGTTGGTTGTGACCCTGGTGTCCCACAACCCAATGGTCCTACTGACCAGTTGGATATTGACACTAGTTTGCATACCTTAGTATTTAGAGCCTCACCACTTCCACCTGACATTATTTCACAATTCTCTGTATTGAACTTAGTAGCCGATTAGGATAAGACTTTTTGGAATAGACCATAAAATCACCCATACTCCCTGCAGCTCCATTACATCTCTCGCGTTCACTTCCATGACCTTGTCTATAAATCCATACAAGGTGCCTGCAAGTCACTTTTCATGTGTTCAACAACCAATAAATAAAATTTTGCTAGAGCTCGACATTAACTAGAGTCTCCGAGCAGTTATCATATCAGATCAATCCATCACACCGCTTTAGGTCAGGAGAGTATCTTTTGCCATAGACTTGTAGATCCCGATATTGTGTATTGAAGACATAAGATTACCCAATCAGCTTGTTCATCACCACTACACTCACTTCCATTTCCATTCTACGCTGGTTGTCTCGGCACAATCTCGGGAAGTCAGGTGTGAAGAAGGTCATGTGTTGATTTCCTATCGTACAATACCCCATTTGGTTGTAAATTTTGTTTTGAATTGATCCTCTTCCTTAACCATGATCTGATTGAAACTACAATACACATCCAGCATGGAAGACATTTTCACACTAGCCACAGTCTACAAAATTTTCTCCATAGAAGGCAAAGGATAATGATCCTTTAGAGATACCTTGTTTAACTCTCTTAAATCAACATTGAGTCTTATTTCAACGTTCTTCTTGCACACCAGAACATAATTTTTCAGCCAGGTAGATTACTTGATGGGGAATAATTTTTTTCCTTGATGAGTTTGGATAACTCTTTCCTCATGAGGAGTTCTATCTTAGGATTGGCAGGCCTTTACTTTTGTCTGATGGGCTTGATACTTGGATCAAGTTCAATGGAGTGTTGAGAAACACTTGGATAAAAAAAATTGAGGTCTTCATGCTCCCATGAGAAGATATCACTAAATTTTTGACATAAGGAGATGAAGGCCTAATTTTTGTCTTGTATGCATTATTTACCAAGCAACAACTCTTTTCCACGTGTAATAGTGACACTAGGATGCAATCTTCTCACGCAGTGCGCATATTATTTTCTTCACCCTTGAACTCTTCACTAGGGCTGAATATGTGCTCTAATGTGACCATCCCTTTAGGAAAAACTTATTTTTCTATAGTTGAATAACTTGGTCACCATAGCTATTATGCAAGTCAGATTACATGTTTGGAGAGAATTCATCTTCATTTTTAATGAATTGGACAATCTATGCATCATTTTCAAACACTTTCCAGTTGGTTTCCTTGTTTGGAATGGATGGCCTGACCACCGCTTTGATATACTCCGCGCTTCCTTGGATAAAATCCTCAACATGTGAGAATTGTGATCCAAAGGATGCCATTTGATATGCTTCTCTGTTTAATTTTCTTGGCACCACCTGTAGGTTTAGAGCTTCAAATCTCTCCAAGAGGTCCCAAACTCTATGTTTATAAGCTTTGAGAAGCTTTGATCTGAAAATTATCAATTTTTTATCTACCTGATCTCAGACCCCTATAGGCTTATTTTATTTTCCAACAAGTTGCCCCTTTTAAGTAATCAATTTAAAATAAATGCAAGAATTTAATGACAATTACACATGATTGATTATAGACTTTGAAAATAGCCTATGTCTTTGAGTTCTTATCGAACCGTTCCACTAGTAAAATTTTTAAGTACAACGTTATTTCTTACAAAAAAACCTAATGCAATTTCCACTTGCCTAGTAGTACTCTAGTCCTTTGAAGAACTTCCAATGATCATTTGAATCGTTCTCCACTTTCCTGACACACAACCTGCTTCGGAACTCCATCTACCTTCCCAACACTTCCCTGCATCCTCTTGGCACTTTGGTCGATACTCCAGGCATCGTAAGTGATAAATATTGTGGCTCAATGGGCCTATTGAGTAGTTTGTAATTACTCCCAATCACAAATATTTCATCTAATATTACCTAAAAATAATAGACCAATAGACAATATTCGCCTATTGTAATTTTAGGATTTTAATATAGTGCAAAAAACTATATTAAAAAAATCCCAAATACTATAAAATCCCACAATTAAGCTTTAGAATTAACAAGCTTGGGGTGTGTCTTTACAATGAGGGAGAGGTCCCTTTTATAATGCAAATGATACCCTTAAATTTTGTTTTAGGCCTTATTGGCCAACTCACCACTCAACCAACTCGCTGGCCGTGTTGGTTAGCGTCATCAAGTCATAAGGGGGGTGAATTTTCTTTGGCCATTGAGCGGCTCGAATGAGCTACCCGTTGCCATTGCATTAGAGACCTCCCCACTCGCCACATCCCGCCGATCCCACTACACCATCCACCTTGCTGACACTACCGAGCCTGATGCACCATCCACCCTGGCAAGCTATTGACCAATTCCACGTGCCCTCGCCACTACTTAGTCACCCGCAGCTTTCCCCAAGTCCATTACTACACCATCCATTGAGTCCACTCCCACTGAGTCACCCACAAGTCCATTTTCGAGTCCTTGCCAAGTCTACCCATCCAGATAGCCACCGAGTCACAAAATGGGAGATAATACACATCCCCCTAAACAGTGTGCTATGAGCCATGTGGAAATGGTTAATTCAGTACCAAATAAGGTAGCTCACCGAGCTAATCTCTATGCAACTTTATCAATATCTCATCAAGTTATTCCAAACATCTCACTCGATGTGACTGGAGAAAAGTAGATTAAGTGGTGGCAGGCCATGTGGTGGCCTGAGGACCCACCACATGGCAATATTTTTTATCAATCATATAAAAAGATGAAGATGACTTTAAGTTATGAAGACTATAGGTACAAACCCAAATACATCATCTTCACATGATCAGACTTGCCACTATTTCGTGATTTGCTAGTTGACTTGGTCCCTCCTAAGGTTGACCGTAAATTTGATGAGCCATAAAAGGTGCATACAAACTCCGTTTTTGACGTTCAAATAGTCATTAGAAATATCTTGAGAATATCTTCTGTACTGACACAATTTAGGGATGTTTAGGTAACTTTTGATATCAAAAATGATCCCATGATCACACCTCCTCAATAGGAAAGGATTTTTGTCCCAAAAATCTTATATTGGAACATTTTGCCATCATTTCTTGAATCTGGAAACTCTGACTTCCACCTCAAAAGTACTGTTGTAGTAGACCCTTGGGTATTTTCCTCTACAACCTTATCACTTTGAACAACTTTGTTATGATCCTAGACCTGTGGGCTATGGGTTTGTGATGCTTCCGCTACACCACTCTGATATCCGAAGAAGATCTCGATACCTATACAGTGTGGTGCTTCCTGATATTTGAAAACAATGATATCTTCTTTGACTCTATAACATAGTTCCCTGGATCCTATTTGATTCTGTAGAATCAAAATTGGTTTGAAGGAACTTCATGTTACTTAGAGCTATGATTTATCTGATGTCGGTGATGGAAAATGACTTGTCAGGTAGCATACTGCTACAGGATCATAAGAGACTCTACATAGAATGAAGTTCTGACCTAATGTCACATCCCTTTCTAAACTTCAATGCCTCCAATGCACGATGTTAAGCCTCTTTCAATACTTCGAGCCTCCAATGCATGATGCTAAGTCTGATGATCAACTACCATTCGAATGTGCGGTTGTAATGCCTTGACATTGAATGAAGTTTCGAGATAATATTTTGAGAGCTCCTTTCTAGAATTCAATGCCTCCAATGCATGATGCTAAGCCTCTTTCAATACCTCGAGCCTCCAATGCATGATGTTAATTCTGATGATCAACTACCATTCAAATGTTCAGTTGCAACACCTTGACTGCGAATGACGTTCTGAGCTGATTTCTCACAAGCTCAAAAATGGTGACTCTATCACCATTGCACATTTGCTTCCTCTACATGGTACAAAGCCTCCTATTGACGATGACTATCAAGTACCATTATGTTGCACAGTCACAATGCCTCTTCACAGAATGAAGTTCTGACTTGTTGTCAAATGCTAACGGTTTTCAGCTACCATTTTGTTGTACGGTCACAATGCCTTTACACAAAATGAAATTTTGAGTTGATCCTTTGAGAGCTTCTTTTATTACCAAACTAATATTAGGTACCATTTTGTTAGATGCCCATGATGGCCTCTTCATAGAACGAATTTCCGACTCGACGTCAATGCCAATGGTGATTCAGCTACCATTTTTTTGCATGGTCACAATGCCTCTACACATAATGAAGTTCTGAGATGACACCTATGAGCTCAACTATCTGCACATGTGGTTAATAGATCTCCAAGCTTAATATGAGTTAAATCCTATGTATCCAAGTATGTAATAGTACTCACAATATTTGATTAGGAGATATGTGCCCTTAAAAGGGTATTTTTACAACTTCCAAATACAAGTGTAGGAAATTATATCCTAATACATCATGCAAATTAGTTGTATAAATGCTCCATTTCGGAGTGTTGGTACAATAAGCTTAGTTTCTAATTTATACGAAAATAATTTTCACATGACAACATGTCACAGAAATTTCTCCTACTCGGTGGATTTTGTACTTGATCTTCTCCATTGCATTGCAATTCATGGATTGACCTCGTTTTTCTCTTTCCTGCTGGAAAAATAACACAAGGACCAAAACATACTACATCTCCTGGGATTATAAATTTACCAAAATAATTTCCCTCTAAGGGGTCTTACTAATGCAAGTATAGAAGAGTACAAACATTTCCCAAGAATTGGGTCTTTTACTAGTGTGTCATGATTAGTTAGATGTATACAAAAATTGACCATACAGGAGTCTATTTCATACATTCTACCTAAAACAAAAAATTTATGGTTTTATTACAATAAGAGCAATAAATAATGCTCAGAAAAACCAATACAATAGCTGAAAAAAGTCAACTTTATTTTCACCTTAGATTTCTTACCAAATGTTGAATCCTTAGTGTCTATCTAGGATACCTCAATAGGTGTCCTGAGGATCCTTGGGCTCTCCCTCCTCTACATATGGATCCTCATGGTCTACTAGAATATATGTGACCTCAGTGTCAGGATCTAGCTAATCAGCAAGGACATATGATCTCGAAATTGCACTAGGATCTGCATGATCCTTAGGTACATATGAGTATGAAAGCTCACTTTCTTTTCCTTGTGCAAGACGAACAACATGACCCATCACAAAATAAATCCTCCAACTATGCCCAATGTGAATCTCCACTCTACTCTTATCATTAGTCATATAACCTTGATGAGCAGTCAGGTAGAAGTTTCCTAATACCATTTCATCCATCTCCAAAGGGATGATGTTGAGAGTGATATTGCCGGAAACTCATCTCCCAACTATGAAGCTCATAATGCAATAACTAGTAGACACTCCATGTAGAGTACCATCTTATGTACCAACTGTATTGGTACAAGGAAGTGGTGTCATGGGAAGTCCTAGTCAGTGCACCAAATTGACAGTCATGTATCCTACTCGAATAGTCCAATTGAAAATAAGAGTGACTAACTATCCTCATGAAACTATCAAAATCCACTGTCTCGAGACACTCCCATGTCACAATATAATATCTAGATGTTCCATTGGTGCTCTCCATGCCAATGGTACCACTGACTGGTTGATGCTAGGTCCTGGAATAGCCTTTCCTTTCTTTTGCGTCCACTTAGGCCTCCTTCCTGGATACAATTTCCAACGTTTCTCAGTGTCATGCCCTTTGCTAGAATGATGAACACATGACTGAGTCTGGTGAAGGTTTCCTCTCCTAGTGGCACTTCTAAAGCTAACTTGATTTATCCACCTTCCCAAGTTGAGGATCTAGGCTTCGCTGCAAATTTGTAATGTGTTGTTTTTGCTGGCATTTACGCTCTTGAACAGTAGCCAGGTGGGTTTGTAACTCCACAATATGGTGATCATGTTCTCAGTGTTGATTCATCATCACTCAAACCATGGTGCCCAATAACTCAAACATAACCAAAAAATGGAAGAAGAGGTATAAATCCATTTCTATAAAACCAACACCACAAAACCAACTCTACAAAACTAGCACTGATACCAACTTGATCTGAAAATGATCAAGTTTTTATCTACCTGATCTCAGACCCCTATAGGATTATTTTATTTATTGACAAGTTTCTCCTTTTAAGTAATCAATTTAAAATAAATGCAAGAATGTAATGACAATTTCACATGATTGATTATGGAGTTTGGAAATAGCCTACATCTCCAGGTTCTTATCGAACCATTCCACTAGTAAAAATTGTAAGTACAATGTTATTTCTTACAATAAAACCTAATGGAATTTCCACTTGCCTAGTAGTACGCCAGTCCTTTGAAGAACTTCCGATGATCATTCGAATCATTCTCCACCTTCTTGATGCACAACCTCCTTCAAAACTCGATCCACCTTCCTAACACTTCCCTGCATCCTCTTGGCACTCTGGTCAATACATCAGGCATCATAAGTGATAAATAATGTGGCTCAATGGGCCTATTGGGTAGTTTGCAATTACTCCCAATAAAAAATATTTCATCTAATATTGCCTAAAAATATTAGAGGCCAATAGACAATATTCGCCTATAGCAATTTTAGGATTTTAATATAGTGCACAAAACAATATTAAAAAAATCCCAAATACTATAAAATCCCACAATTAAGCTTCAAAATTAACAAGCTTGGGGTGTGTCTTTACAATGAGGGAGAGGTCCCTTTTATAGTGCAAATGAGACCCTAAAATTTTGTTTAATTCCTTATCAACCAACTCACCACTCAACCAACTTGTTGGCCGAGTTGGTTAGGGTCACCAAGTCACTAGGGGGGTGGATTTTCTTTGGCCATCGAGTGGCCTGAACGAGCTACCCACTATCATTGCATTAGAGACCTCCCAGCTCACCACATCCCACTGAGACCGTTGTACCATCCACGTTTGCGAGCTATCTGCTGAGTGCACATGCCCTCATTGCTACCGAGTCACCCGCAACTTTCCCTGAGTCCACCACTGCATCGTCCATTGATTTTTCTCCCACCAAGTCACCCATGAGTCCACTGCTGAGTCTACCCATCCACGTAGCCACCAAGTCATACAATGGGAGATAATACATATCCCCCCTGAAAATGTGCTACAAGCCATGTGGAAATGGCTAACTCGATACCAAATAAGGTAGCTCACTAAGCTAATCTCAACGTAACTCTATCAATAGCTCAACAAGCTATTCCAAACAGTGCACTCGATGTGACTAGAGCAAAGTGGATTAAGTGGTGGAAGGCCACGTTGTGGCCTGAGGACCCACCACATGGCAATATTTTTTATCGATCGTATACGAAGATGAAAATGAATTTGAGTTATGAAGACCAAGTTACAAACCTAAATACATAATCTTTGCATGATTAAACTTGCCACTATTTTGTGATTCGTCAGTTGATTTGGTCCTGCCTAGGGTTGACCGTAACTTTGACCAACCACAAAATGTGCATATGAACTTCGTTTTCAACGTTCAAATAGTCATTGTAAAGCTCTCGAGAAGATATTCTATACTGAAACAATTTAGGGATGTTTAGGTAACTTTTAATATCAAAAATGATCCCCTTATCAATCTTATTATTTATCGCATACTTTTTTTTACCTAGTGAATAACCAAATCAGTATCCTAAAAGATCTACAGTGCCTTAATCTATTTCTTCTCAGCAATAAGAAGACCATGCACCAACACTTCATGTTATGCTACATTGTTGGAGCATACAAACTACATCTTGTACACAAAGAATAACTTCTCATCCTTAGGGGAGATGATAACAACACATGTTTCTGTCTCATTTCTACTTCTGCAGCCATCAAAATACAATTTCCACAGTCCAGCAGCATCATCATTTTGTTTCTTGAGCGTAGTAGGAAGCGTGCAGTCTTCTTCAAGGATGAAAAATGTACCAAGACTAGTTTCAATAGATGCATCATAGGGATCAAACTCATAGTTCCTTTTGGCCCATTCATCTAACAATAGATTATGTATGGGAGGAGGAATGGGTTTCTCTTATGAAACTAAATCTTGCTCTTAGCCTTCTTCTTGGATTAGGCAATTATCTTGGTGAGGGGATGAGTCATATGAATCAACATGATAGGAAAATATAGGTTCAACTTTAATGGTAAATTGGGTACCATACCTTGTTCTTAGTAACATATGAGAACAATCAGAAGACAAGTATCCACCCACCTTGGCAGTGAAATCTCTTGATAGGAAAATGGAAAACAAAGGAGGTAGGTCAATGATTGACACATCTTGAGTTATGGTTAGGCTTGGACATGTATGGAGGGTTAACTCAAGATCCTTGATGACTCCTAGAGTGGTAACATTTGAGCCATCAAGTTGTAGTACTCCTTTATACATGGGGTTGTACTCAAGACCTAAAACATCAAAAACAATCTTAGGCATAACTAAAGTACTATCCCCTAAATAAATCATACAATTATGCATAAGATGTTTGACTATTATCAAGAACATATAGAAGGGTGGGGTTTTGACAACTTTTCTTACTTGCTTCTCCTCTACTTGTCAAATGTTGACAATAGCTTGAGGTCTTTGAATAACCATATCATCTTGCAGGAGTTGTGTTAATGCTTCATGCAATAGGTTGTGTTGAGATGGAATGGCTAGGGCATCCCACATTGTGACATTTACATGTTTATTCTACATCTGGTCCACAATGTTGAATGAAAGGCACATAGACTTGTGCATTTAAGCACAAAATCATATTTTCTTGGTTATTTAGGTGCAGAAGCAAGGGCCGTAGTTTACATAGAGGTTTGACCTACCAAAGGATGGGCGTGCACCACTTTTTCAGAGCATTGCATGGGACCTCATGCACATGAACTTATGTGCCAAAACTATTAGGTGCATTAACATCCTTTGATGTTTACAGAATGGCCTGGTTAGTGGAAATAGAGGGCTATGAGATAGCTTCCAACATTCTCTTCTTGTACCTTCTGTTGTCAGCAACCTGAGCATTCAATCTGTTTGAGTTGTCCATAGCCTAGTTTACTGCACAAAAGTCCTCAACCCCAAAGAATATAAGGTTGGTTTCATGAACAAATTCTAGAATTTCTTGATTTGCCAGTTCACACGCACTAGTGGAAGGCTCGTGACTTGAAGCATTTTGGATCATTTAGGCTTATGCATGCAAGGAATTTGCACAATTGTACTGGTTGTGAGGAAAATTTCAAGGAAAACACCATTATGTCTCTTAGACCATGTTATTATGTATTGGATCAATTATTTAGCTTGCACTAGACACTAGCATGCATGGGAAATTGTTTGTAATGGAAGGTATGCATTAGCATGCCATCTATCATTTTTTTTGTTTTTCCCATATCTTTGATTTGGATATTGATTATTGAAGGGATGATGACTTTGATTAAATTCTTGGTTAGAATTATTTCTGAAGGCTTGCATCTACTGCTTTTCTAAGGATATAACTTAATTGGACAAGTTTCTAATCAAGGCATTC